>NJDC01002507.1:46164-67041 GCA_002245475.1 Calephelis virginiensis
TGCTATCAGAAATATATATTTTAGACGGACTTAGCCACGAATAACTTGCTAGTAATTTAGAAATGTTGAAAATTCTAGTGCCAAGTCCAGAATCTTTAATTTCTATCACACAAATGCCAGTCTCTGCTGAAAATCAAAATTTAGCCTCGTTCCCTGTGTCTATCGGTGGCGTAGTACGAAGGTTCACTAGGTACCCGACCAACAATGTTAAACAGAATAACAATTTCAAAAGCATAGCTGTTAGTTAAGAATTTCGCTCTTGTTGGTCCGGGGCCACTGAGTACAATAGACCGTCCACCTTTCAAGACCGGTGGTGAAAGAGTGCTGAGCAGCAACTTGTCCCGATAGCGACACTCAGCTTTACCTATTCCTGTTACCATAACGACTCTTACCATCGGGAGATCTGTGTGTTTGTTTGCTGACCTCTCACATAAGAATTGTAAAATTTTCGAAATAATAGCTGTTAAGAGCAAACTGAAACAGTATTAAGTCACAGAAGTATTGTCTGGTTCCAGTCCCCCAATTTTTGAGAAAACTAGAGATAGTGAAACAAATTGGAACACTGAAACTACATACATTATTTTCAATTCTATAAAAATATTTTAAAAACATACCTTCAAATACAGAAGCAACTAGATAGAGAGCAAAACGGATAATTACTGAAACTTAAAGAAATATGAATTAATTTGTTAAAAATACCTATACTCCTTCTGCTATTTATACGAAAATGTATTGCTGCTTAGAGTATAAGATACAATAGTACTCGTATCTACAACTGAAGTACTAAAATGGGACTAATGGTGATAAATAAAAGCTGTAAAAAAATGTGTGAGCATATTAGTATACACCTGAAAGAAGTGGAACTTCTTTATGGCATTATTTTTCATGGACCGTAACAAACAAAAACTTTCTTTTTTAAAAAAGCGGTTGTCTCGAAAGTCGGTTTACTAACGATAGTTGAACGTGACAACGTCTCGTCGTAAGAATGGAGGACGATTGTACCTCTTTGTCGTTCGTTCCGCGCTCTCGCTTGCACTTTAAGCCTTAAATGGCACGCCTCAGAGCGGGGTAACGCCGCATGAGTCATGTTTTTTGGTGCGTGCAGCCGGCTCCATCGGATTATAAGACGTTGTCAGGCAAAACAATTGCGAAGTGCTTGCACCTTCAACTATCAAAGTAGCTCAAAGGCCGGAAGGCTCAAGCCGATGAAGTAAAAAAATCACGAAGAACGCACTATGAAATTCGATGATATCATACAGTATTTTCTTTAATAGCATAATAATAGGTCGATGACCTAGCAGCTAATTGTGACACCATACGTCACTAAAGAAGTTTCACTTAAAAACGTAACTGTTATCTTTCATAAGTCTGATATAGGTAGTACATAATCTATAAGCAAACAAAAGGATAACAAATATTTAAACAGCTTGACATCACTACCCTCGATTTTTTTAGTTACATAATGCATTTATAAAAGTGGGGATTCCATCGCCATCGCAAGAATCTAACAATTTGGATTATCTTTCTAATACCGTTAGTCAAGCTATATGATAGAAAACTAAATCATAGCTATCATCGCCTTGCGCCTTAATGTCAAAGCTAGTCATTGTCATGTTTCGGTATACCTGCAAACTTGCTAATGAAAGAGGTTTTAAGTTGGGGACACCGAGGTGAGTACACTATTGCAAGCTCAATATCCGTTAACAGGTTCCAAAAAATCAACGATGTCACAACTCTCCTCTGTCAAAACTCACCTTGGTCCCCCTATCTATAGGTATAAAACGCATTTGGCATCTCTAAGCCATGGTCAATACTGTCCATTAGGAGAATCGACTGCTAGTTTAATTTCAAGTAATATTTTAAGTACATAGTAATACAATCTAAATACAATATGTCCAAACATATTATTCTAATAGCGCACAGAGTAGGAGCGAATGGCGTCTGTTTTTGTCAGTAGCCAAATTCCTACTTGGGTGGCTGTACCAACCAAGTATGAGGTAATCGAAGTACATTGTCATACTATTGTAGGAAATCAAGTTCTACTTTAAATATCAGGAAAGATTAAACGGAGCTAAATAGAAGAGAACAAGAAAGAGGCTATAGAAAATACAAGTGGCAGGTGCCGTGATATCGGAACAATGTTATAATCTAAGATGTTTTGAGAGTCCTTGAAAGTGTTTTCGAATTTGTGCAAAATGTGCTGACGGCTGTATTGTTATCCATATATATATATATAATCGTAATAGAGGTGTGTCTATATATTGATTTTTTGTTGCCCGACTTGAGGATGGAACCCAGGACGTCAAGAAGGCAAGTTTAAAGCAGATAATAGTAATGCAGGCTAATAATGACGGTGATTTAAAAACACATTTACTAAACTAATTTTAAGTATTTTTGAAGTAACAGACAGCGGAAAAGCACGCGGCCTCTGTGATAGAAGAAGATACCCGCAGCTTATAGACACTGAAAATCTTGTAGGACTATCCGATCCTGTGGCCGGTGTGTTAGGCCAATTATTGTGGAAGTCTACCAGCTACTCTATCGTCCAGACTGAAATACACATTGTCATTATAGTGACAGGAATAGGCAAGGCAGTGAATCCCTACCGAAGCAAGTAGCACTCTACCATCGATGGTGTTGTTGGAAATGACCAGTTTAGCCTTGGCTGCTCGGCAGATGATCTATTCTACACAAAGAACCTGGACTAACACGGGGGAGAGGTATCGCCATCTTCTTTTAAAGTAATAAAAGAGAGAAAACGCGTTCAGTGCTGTCAGATTAGTTTGTACGCGACATTTTTCTAGACGCTTCGCTTAATCTTTTTATCGGAAAATGTTGCTTGAAAATGGTTTACATGTCCGAACTAATCTGACGTGTCTAAAATATTCCGTTTTTTTTATTTTTGTGTGGTTGAAACAGTTAGCATACACCTAAACTGAGTGTAGTAGTGTTCAGCAGATTAACCATTATCTTATTGTTATGAATACATATATTATCGTTACACGTGCTAAGCCCCACTATACATCACATTTCTAGAACGATGCTGCCATTTTACTCCAGCGATAATACGTCGGTTTTGGGACGAGTAGATAATATTCCAATGTAAACATGATAATTGAAGTAATACAAAATTTTAAGCCCTGTTACATTTTTTTGTTTTTCTCAAAATTGTGTATTCCGGTTTAACAGCTTTGTTTTAACTTGTGGTATATAGTGTATTATTTATGATCATGTTATAGCATATTAGGTTAAGTTATATATGGTTAGGTTACATCACATTGTGAGACATAATGTATTCTGCCAGTCGTGAGCGATTAGCCGAAGACACTAAGTCCCGCAATATGATAAGTGGCAAGCCTACCGGGCACACATCCAAACAGAACAACATTTTTTTTAACAGGAAATTGGAAAAACCGAAACGGGAACCTCTTGAAGTCAAGTCCAACACCTGGACTGCTAGACAACAATGGCGATCACACGAATTAATTTTTTATTTGGCAAACTGGCAAAAGAAAGCGAGCAAACCTGTCTTATTTTAAGAGATAGATGACGGCGTAGATGTTGTAGTAGCGACCTGTCTTATAGCGGGGCTTTAGGCCAATTTTTAAGTTTACCGGATACCCTTTCCTTCGGAACGAAATATATATTGGCAGAATGGCAGCAGGAATAGGCAAGGCAGTGGAATCATACCAGCGCCCTCTACCACCAGTGGTCTTGTTAGTAATGATCAGTTTTGCCTGTGCTCGACTCTTACGATCTGACAGGCAGGACGGCAGATAGTCTACACTACCCAGAGAACTCAGACCAATACGGGTGAAAGTTATCGATATCTTCTTTCAACGAAAATAATGAAAACACACAATACTCCGAAACATCAAAAAGTTGCAAATATTCCGATTGAAACAATTCCCCGTGGTTGTCCGGGCTCCTTTGTAGAATAGACTATCTGCATTCCTTGCTAGGCAGCTCGTAAAAGGCGAGCATAGGCTTACCGTCACTAGCACCGTGATATCTGACTAGGTGGTAGAGTTTCGCAGTGACTCACCCGGATTGGTAACACCGCCTTACCTTCACCTGCCGCCATATCGTCATGACGTGTTCCGGTTTGAAGGGGTAAGGTAAAGCGAGCTTACTTTTGTTAGAGGTCTAACATCCCGGCTTCAGGTTGGCAACGCACCATTACCACCATAGGTGTCCCTAGGCGGCGTGAATTTCTTAACATCAGGAAATCCGTCTGCTTGTTTCCCTTCCAATATCATAAAAAACACATCTACTATTACTTCGAAATCAATATTACAACCTGTAACCGAATGTAACAAATCTTTCGAGTTTAGCCTTGTCGATACGAATGACGTACTAGTAGGGGAGCCCAAGAGGGGATTTTTGGACTAACTAAGGCGCGTCAGATTAAGATATGGGAGATACCCTGTACCATTGTTGAACACCTCCATTGTGTATCAAATCCCTACGTAGAGACGCGCATGTAGGATTGTCTGTCTAATTTTTTTTTGGCTTGAAAATATACTCGCGCATATCAGATTAAAGTACGGCGAGCTTATTGCATGCCAATAAGTCCATGTTAGAATTTTCTGATGATTTGGACAAGACGTACGGGAGTAGGAATTTCAGAAACTTTCAAAAACCAAGTTAAAGTTGTTAATTGTTCATTACAGCAATTTGTCTGATTGACATCTTTCTGTCATCGGAGACACATTAGGCATATAATATATTACTAATATCTGATGAGTTCGGCTATGATCAAGTGACTGAAATTGCTATTTTAGCTTCTAGACACTTAACGCACCGCTAAAAAGAAAAACCTTAGATGACCTTTTTTACTCTCCACTATTTAATCGACAAAGTTCAATGGGTCCAAATAACGCTGGAGTTACTACACATTTCGCATCGCGGGCTCCCCTACTATAATAAAAGATTTTAAGTCACTTCAAGCCAAGAAAACGTCACAGTTGTGGGGACATTCTGTTAAAATGATTGCATCGATAATTTATAATGTTGCAACGCATTTAGCCATTACATTTAATTGCTGTATGTCGGATGGTGTATTTCCTGCTTTAATGAAGCAAAGCAAGGTAGTAATTTTATTTAAATCGGGTATCACTTCTGGCTCTATGAAGTTTTGACCTATTTCAGTTCTGCCTACATTTAGTAAAATATTTGAAAAATTAATACTTAATCAGATGTTTAATCACTTTAATGTAAACAAATTGTAACATAATAAACAATTTGGATTTCACAAAGTTTTCTCAACCAGTGATGCAGGCGTGGAATTATTAAAAAAATGTAATTTAATCCTGGGAGAACTCGCATGATACATTGGGTGTATTCTGTGATCTCTATAAGACTTTCGACTGAGTTGATCTTAATACTTTGATCAAGCCATTACGGAATTAAGAACAAATCTCTTGATGTCATGATCTCATACTTTAACGACAGAGTTCCGAGGGTTAAAATAAATGGTATAACTTTTTCGGGTTCTGCGATTACGATTGGGGTACTGCAAGGCTCTATACTTGGTTTATGAAGGGTAACCACGATGTTGTATTGTTCGCGATGGCACTTTACTTATATTTAAAGTGAAAAGACAATAAGGTAAGTATAACGAAGTGAACAATGCGATGTCCAAAATTGTATATTTTTTAACATTTAACTATTTTCTTTTAAATGGTAATAAAACGAAGTGATTTTCAATTTAAGTAGAAACCAATGTATAACTGAATGGATCCAACCTTGATCTGGATGAATCTATTGTCTTTTTTAAGTATAAGAATTGTTAATAAATTACAATGGGGTTTCTGTATTTGATAACACAGGCAGACAAACCTGCACCCTGTCACTTCAAACTTACACCACCCTTCTTTTTCTTTTAAGGGTTAAAAATCCCAAGCCATATTTAGGTTTAAGTTTGGCAGTAGGTTCAGAGGTACAGGCTTCTGATCCTCCTCGGTACAAAGCCTTGCCATGGCCATCCACTGTTGGACTGTCAAATGTCAAGAGTGTCATGGATACTTTGTACTGGAAACGATTGAAGGCGGGCTATTCAATTTGGTTCACTATGTTATTTTATAAATTTTAATCTGCAAGTGGCAAAAACTTCTTAGATATTAAATACTATATGATGTATCCAAACTGGGCGGTAGAACATATTTTTAGCATTTTGAGAATTTTCGTATGTCCGATTGTGTTGTTTATTTGTATGAATTACCGATTCGGTAAATCGTAACAAAACTTGACTAACGACTATTTTATGTCTAGAGGAACATGGGTTATTTTGTATCCCTTTTACTCAGAGGCTATTTGTAGGAGAGGACACAAATTTTGGCTATAATTTGTTATCTCATTTTGTTGACTTTTTGTTATTTTCAGGCTAAGTTACCAGGAAGAGAGTCCGATTTTTTTTAAATAGGGATATTCATTTTGCCCAATTTGCAATCAACTTTGCCACTTATGGGACTGTGTCTTCGGCTTTTCGTGGCTACTAAGCATGGTGATGATTGTATTTCTGCCTACCTATTTGGGGATATGGGCGTGAAGATACAAAAAATTTGATTATTTTCCTAACGCATACCGACAGACGTTGTTGTTGTTGCAACGACTTGTGTAGATTGGTACTTCATTATTTACGCCGACATAACGACTATGCTCGTTACTGTAGTGTTCCACGTTAGACAGCAATATACGGCATACTTACGGGAGAGGCTCAACAACCCCTAACCTTAAGTCGGCATACCTCCTTTAACATTGTTAATGTCTGCAGACCTAACCTTAACCTTATCCTACCATCAATAAATCTTTGCCTCTTAATTTTATACTAAAAAAACAAAATATTATGTTTACATTATTTTATTCCGCAATTTGTTTTATAGTTATCCGACTGTGATATTGAGGCCAATACCTGCACCTGCGCCAGCTAAAAAACATAAGAATATTAAATTAATTTCAACATTTCTGTAAATTCGACGTACAATTTGTGCCATCAGCAACTCGTATACATTTTTATACAGCCAATAAGAATTTCAATAACCTATATACAGATAGATCTAGGTCTACTACAGTTGATAAGATATTTTTGTTTAGTTTAGTTTTGTTGGATTGGTACCACCGCCTTTCCTATCCCTGCCGCCATAACGTCCTGACGTGTTGGTGACGGATTGGTACTATCGCCTTACCTAATCTTACCTTATCTTATAACGTAATGACGTGTTTCGGTTCGGAGGGTAAGGTAGCCGGTAAACTTACTTTTGCTCGAGTCCTAACAACCCGGCCTCAGGTTGGCAGCGCACCATTACCACCTTTGGTGTAAAATATCTTCACGCCCATATCCCCGAAGGAGTGATTACAACCAAGGCTCAACATAATCCTACAGTATGATAGGTGGCAAAACTTTCTCAAATCAGGCACATGCCCAATAAAAACACGGGCAAAATATCCGGTTAATATTGGTTTTACTTTGAAATTCATATGGAACATTTCTTCTGTTTATAAACAGCTGGTTCGGTCATGTAGAAAGAACGACAGATGAAAGATTGACAAAGCAGATACAATGCGAATGTGGATGGATGTAGGTACCCGGGGAGACCAAGGTTGTCATTCCACGATCAGATCACTCGGATATTACCGTCTCCGAAACGGACGTGTTTGTATGAAAAGGGTAATGAAGCCAGACAGGTTTGTCAGGATCGTGAGGTCTGGCACTCGATACTCTCTGCTTACCCCGTAAGGAACTTGGCGTGAAGATATGTATGTATGTACAAACATATAAAAAAGCACACAAACGAAACGTGAACCTCGTAGTAGAATATTCAAAAGTATACCGACATTCACCGACCTAATAAAAGAGTAACATACTTTTTCTATAATAAACTTATTAAAATTTCTTTTTGGTCTAATATTTATAAAAAATGCTTTTTGAATAAATGATCCAGTATTAAGTAGTATTAGTATTAAGTCGTAAAACGGTCTTATTGCTTGTCTAATTAAAAATTAAAAAAAAATGCTCGACTTCAACTCACCACACGCCAATGCACTCTGTACAGCGGCCAAGACCACAAACTGAAAAAAAAACTTTACTAAAAAAAAAAGAAAAATTTACTAAACAACATTTTATCCAAAATTCTTGACCTTTATAATAAGGTAGGATAACCTTATTAAAGGTTATTTTAGTTTTCTACAGTACCTACCGTAAAACAAAAAACATTGGGTATATCTTGAATATAGTGTGATAATATTTGGCATATATATAATACATTATTATGTTATCCATTTTCGGGACATCCATCTAAATCTGTACATCTAATAAAATACCACTAAAGTAGAAATGTATGTTTCTACCTACCAATATTGTATAATGTGCAAAAATGAAAAAATGTTCTATTGCTGTTATTTTATCAAAAAACTAAAATATACGCGTTTTTTTTTTAATTTTCTTGGATAAAAATGATCACTATAAGCATTTTGTTTTTATATGGTAAGTTTTTATTTTTAAATATATTGAAATATAACGTATTTTTGTTATATTGACTGAATTATATTTATTATCATATTATTATCCACAATAATATCAAAAAGGCAAAAGTTATAATTTGTTTTTTCTTGAAGGTACTAGTAGTAACAGGTATCCCAAACGTTTCTTATTTTCTCCAAAATAAAATGTATACAATAAGTTACTTTAAGTACACTACACTACCTACAACACTTAATGTAATTCCTTTTAGAAAAAAAAACAAATTCACAGTCTCATTTGTTCTGTATGGCACGTGAGTGAATTTGTATTCCGAAATTTCAAAACAATTTCGAACACAGTAAATCCATATAAATCTATGCAATGCCACACTCGATTAAAATTTTTCTGTGTTATTTCCAATTTCTCCGTTTCGAGATTCTGCAAGCACTGGCCCGGTGCGTTTGGAATAATCTCATGAAAAAAAAATCCGAATACAACACTTTGATAGATTATGTATGAGGCGCATCACAAGTTCAAATATTCGTTTGAAGTGGCAGTGGTATTGCAAATTTAGCAATTTTTTGCCTTCATCAGGGCACATTTTAGATTACAATATTTAATATATTAAACTATACCTATGTAAACTTTTTAATAATTATATAACTCATTATTTATAATATTTCCTATTTTTGAAAACCCAGTAACTTTTTTTTAAATGTTGACTCAATGGCTAGCACCATTCAATTGAGCTTTAGCATTCAATTTGGTTTTCTGTACTTGTGGATGTTCATTGAATATTTGTAATCGTATCTTGTTGAGCTTCACTTAAAGTTATTTTATTAAAACTACTTACCAAATCAGTAAGAACACGTGCAAAATCCATTTTAAGCTTCACGTCCTGGAATTAAGCAATTTCTTGAATGACAATTTACAGGAACTAATCTAGCCCCAAAGTAATCAAATAACATGCTTTATATGTCTTAATAATGTAAACAAAACCTAAAAAATACGTGCTTGTATAAAGCTTGAAAAAAAAGAGTAGATAAATATAAGAAGTAGGTGACTAAATTTGTGCAGCATAATTTATTATGACCATAATTTTTAAAACTTTTGTCTAATTCCTGGCCGCAACACATGAAAAATGTACTGTTGTAAATGTGACGAAATTTGGCAGCTGGATATCCTATGTTTTGAGTAAAGTTATAGTCCACCTTTTAGCCATTCACGTGGAAAGGGGATAAATAGCAAAATAAAAACTTTGGTAACAAAAATAAATACCCTGTTCATTAACATTTTTTTACTTAAAATTTTTATCAGGATACAAATTTTGCAGTTTATAGATAACAAATATAAAACTATTAGTATAAGTATTATGCTTTCAATGTTAAACCACGAGACCAATTTTGATGAATTTGATGTGTAGGTACAAAGTTTAAAGCTTGAGTTAAAAAATACGTTATTCTCAGAAAAGCGACGCACCTGTAACATCGTAGCCACGGTTATCTCTTACCGTCGGGAGATTTGTGTGTTTGTTTGCAGACCTCTTACATACGAAAAATCCGATTTTTGAAATATTAGCTGTTAAGACCAAACTGAAACAGTATTAAGACACAAAGGTATTGTCTGGTTCCAGTCTCCCAATTTTCAAGAAAACAAGAGATAGTGAAAAAAATTGGAACACTGGAACTACATACGCTATTTTAAATTTTATAGACAAATTACCTTCAAATACAGAAGCAACTAGATGGAGAGCAAAGTAGAAAATAAATGAAACTCACAAAAATATGAATGATTTTGTCAAAAATACCTATACACATACTGCTATTTATAAGAAAATGTATTGCCGCATAGAGTATAAGATACTATAGTATGGACAGTTAAAATAGTGAAATATCAATAATGGTGATAAGTAAAAGCTATAAAAAAGTGTGAATATACACATATAAGAAGTGGCACTTCTTTATGTCATTATTTTTCGTGGAGCATAACAGAAAAGAAGATTCGTTTCCAAAAAAATAATATATTTCCAAAAACTAAATGGCTGTTTGTTTAATTTCAATTTATATTTAAGGTACTCATACTTAGTAATAAAAAATGAAAACAATATGTCCACATCCAAATAAAATTATTTAATTTGCAATTTTCCGCCAAAAAATGTGTACGTATTATGGCTTGATAAAACAGGCAAAATAGTGGGCTATTAATGAATGGAACTTAAAGGAAGCTAAAACTCCCAAATATATCCACCTCCACACAACCTACACCACTAAACTGTTTTATTAGCACCAACAATACACACACTACTAAAAACTCAACGTACGTTTCGCTTCGTAACCGAAGCATCATCAGAAAAATTCGACTGCATTCCTCAAGTATAAATTTCCGCAAAGTAACATCTTCTATCAATATGTCCAAACACATTACTCGAATAGCGCACAGAGCTTGAGAAAATGGCGTCTGTTTCTATCTGATGCCAAATTCCTACTGGGGTAGCTGTACTAACCAAGTAAGAGGTAAACAAACATAGTATACTGCCATCCAGTTCTACGTTATACATCTAGACAGGTTAAACAGAGCTAAATAGCTATAAAGAGGCTATAGAAAATACAAGTGGCAGGCGCCGTGAAATCGGAACAATGTTATAATCTAAGATCTTGAGTATCCTTGAAAGTGTTTGCGAATTTTGCAAAATGTGCCGACAGCTGTATTCTTATCCATATATAATTTTAAAATCGTAACAGAAGTATGTCTATACATTGATTTTTTGTTGCCCGACTTGAGAATTGAACCCAGGACGTCAAGAACTCAAGTTCAATAATTATGGCGATTCAAAAACGAATTTACTACATTAATTTTAAGTTTGTTTTTATAGCAAAAGATAGTGAAGAAACACGTGGCCTTCGTGATAGAAGAAGATAACCGCAGCTTATAGACTCTATAGATGTTGTAGGATCGTTTGGTCCTGAATATTAGGCCAATTGTGCAAGTCTACCGGCTTCTCTATCCTCCGGACCGAAATATATATTGCCATTATGGTGGCAGGAATAGGTAAGGCGGTGGATGCCCACCAAGTTGACCAACGCCCTATATGGGCACCTGTCTGGGCGGGCGCCCTCAGTCGCGCCAGCAAGACCCTGCGGGGATGTCCGCAGCGATCACAGGCGAGGGCACGCGGGGAGCCCCTGGCGTGGGATCTAACACATGTTTAAAGGTGAAATAAATAGCTCTAGTGTAAAGGTGGTTAAAAATATGTCTACTCAAAAAAAAATATTCCAAGGACTTTTGCTTTTCAATACTATAGTAAATTTTGTGATTTCACTAACACAACCCCAAACTCTTCCTAAGCTAACAGACAATTCATTTCAATTAATTTTCAATTGAATAGAACAATTACACTTAATTAAAATTTACGTCATTGAAAATAAAACACCTGAGCACATATTTACACAAATGTGAAAACTACTACTATTGTATTATAAATTATAATAGTCTTAACTCTGGTACGTTTGTACTAAATTTAAGAATATTCCATAACGCTTGACAAAATCTACTGGCGCGATCACGACAGTTTTCAAATAAAAAAATGCATTGAAATCTGTTTTTCCGTTCAAAAGTTATGTATGTGTATGATTAAGATGTAACATTTTTCGGCTTTGCTTTATAGGATTCAGGATCAGCTATATCCTGGGAAACCAGGAAGTGAAGAAGCATGAAATTATCTAGCATGGAATCTGATTATATGGCCTTCACTAATACGTGCAAAGAAGTTATATATTTCAGATCCTTGTAATGTGAGTTTACTGGTAATCGGTATACGTTGCAGTTATGTATCGACAGTTAGATCGTACAGAAATTGGTAGCAAATGAATAAGAAATATATGACATAGATAAAGTAAATATGTAGATATTAGATACCATTTTATAAAAGGTGCACTAAGAGATAACATTATCAATTTAGAGTATAAGGTGAAACATGATAAATGTTTTTCATAATAAAATTTGATCTCGAATTCTGATATGTATATATATGCATTTTATTAATCCAATGCAAATATTGTAAATAGTGACTACATTTTTAGATACGCCAAAAATAAGAAGTTAAATATCAGTTATGTTATACACGTTCATTTATTTCTTATAATTTAGTAACTAGATATTTTGCTTGTCCTGAGTCAAAAAAAATCACAGTATTTTATTTGAACATTATCTAGCTGCTAGTACTACAGCTGATGCTAGCGCAAAGGGAGTCAATAAATTGCAAGACTTTAAAATAAGCCTATGTGTTATTCTGATGTGTATTCTAGAAGTCGCTAAAGTTTCATCATAATCCGTTCAGTAATTTATGCGTGAAAAAATAACAATGACATTAATTCTTACAAACTTTCGCATTTATAAAAGTATTAGCAGGATGTAGACCAAAAAATGTAATGTTAAGCAGAAAAACTTAAATCAATAAATAACAATTTTGTTTTTCAGTGTTTTAAACACACAAGTATTAAATGCGTGTCGGAAACCTAAACTGCAGCTGTGGAAATGTTTTAATATGATCCACGTTTTTTAAATCATTTTAATTTGGATGATCAAATTTCCTCTAATTCAATAAATAGAACATTTTCATTATTTTTAATAAAAAGCTCCCTGGGCTAAACTGTATAATTTATTAATTAATAATGAGAGGTCCTCAACTTGAATTTTCAGTCTTTTAATTTTATTGGAGTAGACTTTTAGCAAAAATAACAATGAAATGTGACATCGCTGCCAAACGTAATCTTAAGTATTTCAATCTCAATACTCAGCGGTATTGGAAGATATCTCGCTTTTCCAGCCCCGAGAGATAGCGAATTGAGATAATATTTTTCGTATACCAATAAATAAAGTGAGTTTGATTCATTTTATGTTTTCAGATTTTTTCTTTAACGTAATTACTAGAAGGGTTGTCAAGTTTATAGCTTGAAATCCAAGTCCCTTTAAATAAAACCTTTTGAAAAAAATAATAGTTTATAAACAACATCGAAAGAGACGAAAAAAATCAAGGTTGTCAATTATAAAAGAAAAAAATGCGTAATTAGAGCTTTTTTATCTAAAAAAATCAATGCCACTTTTCTTTGTAATTTTATAACTTAAGAGCGGGCTCACCTATCCAAACCAAATGCTTAGGCTTTGTTCGGACTATTAAGTAGATGGTTTATGTGAAGTTTGCATAAAATCGGTCCTGTGGTTCTTCATTTATTACATTTTTTGTAACAAATAAATTAAAAAAATGGTGGATGCTTTTGTTAATAGGTCGTTTTCATTATAGTCATATTGAATTTTTTTTCAGTTGTTTTTTCCTTTTTTTTCTTTTATTGTGTTATGTCATTTAGTCCTGTACAGGTATGTTATTATACGTATTTCTCTTACTAGTCTGTGATTATACGTCTTTGTATTTAGCGAAGTACGTACCGGGCTGCTAGTATATTTGTTTTTCAGTTTAAAGTTATATTTATAAATGAAATTTTCAACAGTTTTTAGTTACAACTATGTTTTGTAGAGGATATAATATATAAGTAACTTGTTCTAAGGGCTATTGGTGACAAAACGAGACAAGCAAGGAGAAGATAGGGAGAATAGAAATAGGGGTTTTATAGTTTGTAGTTGAGGTTGTAATTACGAAATGATTCATGCCCATATCCCCGAAGAGGTAGGTAGAGGCACAACCAGGGCACCCACGACTAGCCGAAGACACTAAGTCGCACAATGTGATAAGTGGCAAGCCTATCGATAACCGGGCACATATCCAATCCTGAGCAGTTTTTTTTTATTAGAAAATCGGAAAATCCAAATTTTTGTTTTGTTGTCCGACCCGGGATTCAAGCTCGGGACCTCATGCAGTCGAGTCCAACACCTGAATCGCTAGACCACAGAGGCGATTTATTAAATAAGAACTGCCAACAGCTGGTGTGGTCCCACCTTTCCTTACTCTTATTCTCGTATCTGAGGTATTTCAAACTTCTAATGGCAAGTTTTTATCAAATTATAGTTAGTATCTTCGCGCCCATATCCCCGAAGAGGTAGGCAGAGGCACAACCAGGGCACCCACGACTAGCCGAAGATACTAAGTCCCACAATGTGATAGGTGGCAAGCCTATCGCCAACCGGGCACATGTCCTATCCCGAGCAACATTTTTTTTATTAGAAAATTGGGAAAACCCAATTTTCTTTATGTCAAATTATAGTTATCCTCTACAAAATCTAACCTAAAATAAATATTATTCGAAATATTCATAAATGGTTCTTTAACCATATCTCATAAATATTAATTTTCTTTATAAAAAAAAGTGCATTGGAGTAAAATTCTTTAACTTTTTCGTATACAATTAGACAGGTAAATTCCATTTGAACTGTTTTTCACTACTTGAAGGATAGTTCAATTTCAATTTTAATCTTCATTGTTATAATAAAATTATAAACTTTCAGGAATCCTTGACAAAATCTATCCGGTATATAGCTAAGAACCGTCTCAAGTACGTCAACTTTAAAAAAAATCGCAACGAAATCGGTCGATTTATTTAGAAGTTATTATGCCACAAACACCCACCACATAGACACTCAATCCTCTAAAATTCATTCTGAAACAGATTTAAAACTAAATTTTATTATCAGCTAGCGTTATTACCTTTTCTTCGCCAGAGTAATCTAGATAATAGCTACTCAATTATTTGTCTAGCTCAGTAAATGGCATGGAAAGGCCACAAAGATCCAAGGAGCGGGGTAGGGGGTGGGAGAGGAATTGCAAATGTTTCCACTTCAACCTGTTCAAATGAAATAATTGTACAAGAGCAACGTTCACCTCGAGCTGAATATCTTCGTTCACAGACGACACCTATTGGTCCTACAATATTTACTTCCATACTCATATTACAATTAGTTAAATATAATAAATGCAGAAGCCTGTCTGTCTGTCACGCTTTTACAGATGAACTGCAGCACTGATTTTGTTGAAATTTAATATGCATTTTGAGTTATAGATTCAAGTTAACCAAATGACTTCTATGGGCTTTGGAAAGTTTGTAAGAAAATGGTTTATTGACTCTACAATTAAATTGCTAGGTAGTAACTTTATACGGAATGTTTTGGCTTTACTCTTTTGGCTTTGAGTAGTCTTAGACTAAGAAACGTCTTAGTGGGCGAGTGAGTGAAAGTGCAATTTCACGGGCGCGTACGTATGAAGGCGTACGCGTATACATACCCGTGCATCTATTTTTTTAAAAACCAATTGAATAGACAAAACAGCGGCACATTACTAGACGAGAAACAACACTTTTTCAATATCGAAGAGTAATGAGATTGCAAGAAGATTGGTTGAAATCTATCTATGGTGAAACAAAAATACGTAACACGTACACATAAATAACGTGTCACCTTGTTTGACCGGGGTGGATTTCTAAACTACTTAACCGATTTCAATCAAATTTGCAATTTGAAAGATAGGATAGCTGACATCTCTATTTATAATCAAAAAATTACCAGCCAGAGAGAATCTGTATAATGTATAAATGGCTTTGGATAGTTTTTAATATACTTTACTCGTATTACAATTCATAGCTCTTTTGAGAAAATTACTCGTATTTGTGATATCAAAGTAAAAAAACTTTTTTCTTTTTCTAAATATTTTTAACTTCTTCTGACTTCGAAAACAGGCGGAGGTTATATTGTTTGACTCCTACCGTCTTTAATTTGTTGAATTATAGTCTGTATCACATTGCAATAAAGACTTACAATCCATGGTTAAACCTTGGAGTAATATACGCCGCGTTTAATAATAACACAGCTATAGTTTTTCTTGTATGTTAACTTATATCTGAGTCATTTCTAAGCCGCTTTTAAACGGGGAATTTAAAAAAAACTCAGCTTTTGTGTACGAGAATAATTTACTTATTGAAAAAGTCAGTTTTTTGATATTTCATTGCGGGGAAATTATGTGTTAAATATTTGGTGCAGCTGTTACATTTAATCAAAACCTGAAAAATTTTGACCGACTCCAAAGTGAAAGATGTTATCGATTTGTCTGTATGTTTTTTGTAAGTCCATCACGCGAATACTCGGCCAGTAGTGACGGGATTTTGATGATCTTTTTATATCAAAAAGTATCTTCACGCCCAAATCACCGAAAAGGTAGGCAGAGGTACAAGCAAGGCACCCACGACTAGCCGAAGACACTAAGTCCCACAATGTGGTAGGTGGCAAGCCTATCGCCACCCGGGCACATTTCCAATCCCGACCAACATTTTTTTATTAGAAAATTGGAACAATCCAATTTTCTTTGTGTTGGCCGACCCGGGATTCGAACCCGGGACCTCATGCAGTCAAGTCCAACACCCGGACCGCTAGACTACAGAGGCGACATCTTTTTATGTAAAAAAATATGTTTCGAAAAGATAGGTTTCGATTCAATGGTGGTTTCATATACATTTGAATAATATTTGACAAAGTGGTTTAGAAGTGATGATTGTTTTTTTTATTCATCTTGACAATGTAATGAATTTGAAGTATTTTTTTTGCAGTTTTACTGTCCTTAAATTATTTAATCAACAAGCTGTTAACTGTTTCTACCAAACTATGGCGTAGTGTTAACTTCCGGAAGTAACGCGACACCTTTGTTTCCTCTCGACGTTTCCAGCTCACTGTTTTATGATACCACCGCGTGCCCGGAGTTCAAGCATCATACGATTGGGTTTTATTACAATTTTTCAGTAATTTTAATTTAAACAAGTTATCTTTCCACAATTGAGTATTAGGACTAACACTATTTGTCACTCATGGCTTTGGTTGATTTTTAAGATATCTCTGTAACTAATAAGAAAACCTATCCAAAAATCGCTATACCGTAATGAAAAGATGTTACATAATAAATTTAAAAAGCGAAAGGTTTTTAAAATTGTTTTCCAATCTAGCTTGATAATAATTTGTTAACAATCTGTTTAACAGCTAATGACTTTAGCAACTATAAACATATTCCGCCTAAAAAAATCAGACACATGTTTAACTAAACACTATTTCAAATTTAAATCCCACCAATATGTGATGTGTGTGATGTGCGTGCATAACGTGGAATCATATTATTGTTTAAAATGTTGTACTTTACATTGTTTAGTAAAACACGTGTTTAACAAGTGTCTGGTTTTTTTAACAGTAAGACGATAAATCTCTGTTTCGGTTTTAAATTCAAATCATATATTTTGTTAGATACAGATTTTCACTAGACTGTGTACATTTTTAATGTCAAAAGTTGGTTAATTGATTTGTTTTTTTTTTATTTTTGCATTGGCCTCAGCATTCGGCATGAGTCCAAGGTTAAGTTACCTAATTTAGTAAAGTTGGGATAAAAATAGTTATTATATTTGCCATAAGTCGTCATAAAAGTCGTCGTAAATATGTCATAGTCTTGAGTAAAACGACGAGATTCTTACTCAAGCTCATTTAGTAAGTTTTGGCAATATCGAGGATATTTTATCCTTCTTGGATGCTTTCTCATTTTGACTTTTTAACTGACTACAAAATACTTTCTTTAAGAGAGGCTTGTACATTGAAGAGAGTCGACAATGTTTGGAAATAACATCAGTTCTTTGTTATTAGTGTGGCATACTGTAGTCTTTAGCTACATGGGTAAGACCATTTTCTAGCGAGAGATAGAAGGGTGTTCAAATCCTGTCTGAGATGAATTACTGACTAGTATGAAACAAATTAAAAATATTAATAGTTTTAAGTATGAAATCAAAACAAAATCTATTTAATAAGGCTTACTACAGTATTAATGAGTACTTCTCTGGCACTTTATAATTGTATAGATTGTGCGACAGGTATTAATAACATAATAATATAAAATTATCAATTAAATATTTACCTGTAATTATTACTTTATTTATTTCTTAGATTGAATTGATGCAATTATTTATTTGCTTTTAAACTTATGACAATTTTTTGGTCATTTTTATTACAGATTAAGAGTTTGAATTGTGAATTTATATGATGTGATGGTTATTATGAATAATGAATAAAAATTTAATGTCAAGCTGTAATAATAACTTTATTTATTTTTAGATCGAATGATAAAATTATTATTTTCATTTTGTTTTAGATTAATACTATGAACTGTGAGTATATATTAATTAATTTAGTACATAATATTTAACATCATTTCAAGTAAGTGTAAAATTGGTGCGAAAAAATAAGATAAATAGATACTTAAATTCTAAGATATTCATTTGAATTGTATTGAATCAATTAATTATTTATATTGACTGCAAATTAGTTTATTTGTTTTTGTATTAATTTCACAATTGTATGCCTTATAGGCAGAATAGTGACCTCAAATCAAATTTGTTAACAACTAGCTATGTACCTATATTCGAACAATAAATTAATTATGAATTTTGATTTTTTTTTATCTTTTTTTAAACTGTGAAAATTGATCTAAAATACGGGACAAGTGCTATTAAAATATCTTACATAAAATAAATATATTGTTATTATTCTAAGAAGACTCCCCCCGCCAACCGCCTATCCATTTTTCTTATTTATGTGTAACCATGATTCTGTGTATGTGCGGAACTAATCCGCAGGTGCCTCTCTCCCCGACACTACTAACTAAAGACTTAGCGTTCGCATAAAACTTAATACTTTCCCCGACTCCACGCGGCTTAACGGTCGTATCGGGGAATGGCTGCACTTACACACTAATGTCGATTGCAAATGATCCGCTCGCACTAGGTTCACCAAACTTTCATCACTTATGAGACTATTTTATTTTTATGATATTCGAAGGCAAACAAGCAGACGAATTTCCTAATGGTAAGACATTCATGCCGCCTAGAGACACCAAAGGAAGTAATGGTGCGTTGCCAAACTGAGACCAGGATGTTAGGCCCCGAGCAAAAGTAAGTTTACCGGATACCTTATCCTCCAAACTGGAACACGTCAATGGCACACACTGACGTTGTGGCAGCAGGAATAGGTAAGCTTACCTAACAATCGACGCTAGAGTTTTATAATTTTTTTTTTAAAGTTTGAAGCGTTTCAAAAACAACATAGAATTTTCGTAGACAAAGTTAATCATAAAACTGACAAAAAGATTGACAAAACATACAATGCAATAAGAGATAAATAAATAGAAAGGTTGTAGGGACCAGGAAGAACCTAAATGATTCTAGAATAACGATCAAATCCCGGGATCGTATCAATAGCCTCCGAAACCGACTCGTTGTCTGAAAATTTTAATGTATATGAAGTGAGCTTTAGAAGGTCCTTAAATACCAAAGACGAGTGCCAAATTTAGTGTAATAGATTCCTCGTGAATTTAAATTTGATCCTCGATACTCTCTACATACCGCCACCAACTTGGCGTGTAAATATTTGTATGTTTGCTTAAAATATAAAACAAATTAAAACTTTTTCCAAATTTTGGCTATTTGATTTTTTTGACTTTTTTAAAATATGCGATAATTTTGTGTCTTTTAATTTTGATTTTTGTAAAAAATGTCAAAAAAATCTAGTAAGGTTTTAATTTTAGAGGCGTTTGGAAATAGCTAGTCACGTGACGCTGTTGCTTCATAATTCATTAAACAAAACAAAGCTACACTATCTCTGGTTTTAAGCTTTTACAAGCTTTTATATTTTTTTTAAACTAAATTTTTGCTCTTACAAATCTACTCAAATTCTACACGAAAAAGTTTCAGATGCAGGTATGTTACTTCATACATACCTTCATTTGGAATTTTCCGTATTCATAGATTTGTATGGATTCGTTGCGTTTGACATAATTTGAAACGGAATTTCGTAACAAAATTACCAAGATTTGCTGTGTAATGCTTGCCAAACAAATCCAAGGAAGTTGAATGAATTTGTTAGGGTGAATTTTCGTTTCGATTTCTTCAAAACGGAATTCCTTAAACGTCCGTAAATGCATAAAAAATTATCTAGATTTAGTATTCAGTTGTAATATCTAATTACTTTCAATTAAAAAAAAACAATGAAGCCGTTTTGATTTGGACTATGATTTTCTCCAGAAGTACTTGTTTCTATTTTATTCAGCGCGTTTCTTCGTCGAGATGTGTTTCAGCGAAATGTTCTGGTTGTTCTATTTATTTATTATTGCGTCAAGATGGGGAGTCGATTTTATACGTAATGGTGTATAATGAAATAGATCATGTACTTTTTTTATGATAATGGAAGGCAAACATGCAGATGGATTTCCTGATGGTAAGGAATTCACGCCGCCTAGAGATACCAAAGGTGGTAATGGTGCGTTGCCGACCTGAGGTCGGGATGTTAGGCCTTGAGCAAAAGTAAGTTTATCGGCTACCCTCCGAACCGAAAAACGTCAACAGCAACCACTGTCGTTATGGCGGCAGGAATAGGTAAGGCGGTGGTACCAATCC
>NJDC01002507.1:67498-80565 GCA_002245475.1 Calephelis virginiensis
AAAATTGATCTAGATTTAGTATTCAGTTGTAGTATCTAATTACTTTCAATTTTAAAAGAAATCAATGAAGCCATTTTGATTTGGACTACGATTTTCTCCAGAAGTACTTGTTTCTATTTTATTCAGCGCATTTCTTCGTCCAGATGTGTTTCAGTGAAATATTCTGGTTTTCCTATTTATTTATTATTGTATCAAGATGGGGAGTCGATTTTATACGTAATGGTGTATAATGAAATAGATCATGTACTTTTTTTATGATAATGGAAGGCAAACATGCAGACGGATTTCCTGATGGTAAGGAATTCACGCCGCCTAGAGATACCAAAGGTGGTAATGGTGCGTTGCCGACCTGAGGTCGGCATGTTAGGCCTTGAGCAAAAGTAAGTTTATCGGCTATCTTACCCTCCGAACCGGAACACGTCAACAGCAACCACTGTCGTTATGGCGGCAGGAATAGGTAAGGCGGTGGTACCAATCCGGGTGTGTCGCTGCGAAACTCTACCACCTAGTGAAATGTCACGGTGTTAGTGACAGTAAGCATATGCTCGCCTTTTACGAGCTGCCTGTAGGAAAGCTGAGAGTCTATTCTTCTAAGGAGCCCGAACCAATACGGGGAAACTGGGGGAGTTGAAACTTATTAACCTGGAGAGGCTATTTCTTATTATAACAGCTGTTTCTTCATAACTCATAATTTAAAAACGTATGGTGCTTAAATTTAAAGTTAAAGTAGGATTTTGCTGCGTTGTAAAACTACAAAACCCCTATGCATAGTTTACTATACGGTGAAACACAAAACCCTTACTCTAATTTCATATTGAAGTCGGTTTTTGTAGTTTTATTGAATTATCAAATTACGAGTTAAGAATTATCAAATCGCGACGTCGTAATGAAATCACGTCGCGCTTTGATAATTCTTTTTCAAAGGCAATGATTACGAGATAGTCCCATATAAATTTTATTAATATTCCGCTATTGGTTATTGAGTCCTAATATTATTTAGTATAAATATTCAGTTAGATCGTGATAAAATTTATATGGGGCTACCTCAGAATCAAATATTACTACTGAAATTAGTTCCTTTTTGTACAGATAATCGCGTAAAAAACAAACAAAAAAATTACAGTCTAATTAATAACCTCCTTTTAAGAGTTAGTTAAGGAAGCGCCACTATTTGTCACTGTCTCACATTTATAACAATGTGTTTAGGGTGACGCAGAACGGTTGGTGACTCTAGCTCCGATCTGAAGAGGTCCACCCGTCTCGTTATTACTGTGTCACGGTAGAATCGCCATTGTAAGCCACAGGCTTCTATTACACCTGCTGTAGAAGATACAATAATATAGGTATGGCCACAACACTAGCGGAAAATTTACAGTTACACAAAAGTATCTATAGCTTAGTTATGAAAATTCTGTTAGTTAGCCCACCAAGCCATAGACTTGTACTTCGGCCATAGAACAGCGAACTGGTCATTGGTATTTATAGTCCCCGGTTATCTCTTACCATTAGATGATCCTTGTGCTTGTTTGCTGTCTTGCCATGCAGAAAAACATTTGCAAACTATGGTGTAAGAATATATTATAAACTGTTATATCATACTAACATAACATGTAACTTCATTGTGGTGCACTAGAAATTAAACATTAAATATTTTTAAATTATTCATTACAAATTGCATAATATGCTCATCAGAATTAAGTTGAATACCTAGACATATTAGACCTTGAAAGTATGGACAGTACTGTTGTAGTATCTCCTAAATCAGAGGTTTCCAAACTTATTTCATGTAACGCCCACTTTGAATAACAGTTATTTTGTAGCGCCCCCACTCCATTTTTCTCATCAAAAATCTCAAAAACATTTTTGTTTCGCCTGGAGTTTAAAAAAAAATCAGAATTCCTTACCGCCCCCGTCTAGGTCTCCAGCGCCTACAAGGGGGCGTTATCGCCCACTTTGGGAAAGACTGTCCTAAATGGTCTATATAGTAGGGGAGCCCGCGATGCGAAATGTGTAGATTTCGGGCTGAGCACTCTGCTCGGCCCACAAAGTTCGGTGAAGTTGTAAAAAATCGTAAGATTAGCAACAAATTAGTCATTCAAAAAAAAAAAGAAATGTGTAGTAACTCCAGCGTAATAGGGACCCATTGCACTTTGTCGATTAAATAGTGGAGAGTAAAAAAGGTCATGTAAGGTTTTTCTTTTTAGCGGTGCGTTAAGTGTCTAGAAGCTAAAATCGCAATTTCAGTCACTTGATCATAGCCGAACTCATCAAATATTAATAATATATATCCCCAATGTGTCTCCGATGACAGAAATATGTCAATCAGACAGATTGCTGTAATATACAATTAACACATATGACTTGGTTTTTGAAAGTTTCTGAACCTCCTACTCCCGCACGTCCTGTTCAAATCATCAGAAAATTCAAACATAGACTTATTGGCATGTAGCAAGCCCGCCGTACTTTAATCTGACACGCTCAAGTATATTTTCAAGCCAAAAAAAATTAGACAGACAACCCTACATGCGCGTCTCTATGTAGAGATTTGATACATAATGGAGGTATTCAACAATGGTACAGGGTTTCTCCTATACCTTAATCTAACGCGCCTGAGTTAATCAAAAAATCCCCTCTTGGTCTCCCCTACTAATACGTCAAAGTAAACTTACAGGTGGTTTTTGTTCATAATTTTTTTAACGGCAAACAAGCAGAGATTTCTTGATGAAGTTGTATACATTACCTGTGTATTGTCAATATGTGCATGGGATTTTAAGATTACAACGATGGTTAAAAAATGTGGTAACAGCGCAAGTCATTGCATACTATTTAGTGTTACCTACTATAGATTTTGAATAATCTAGCAACGCAATTTATTTTGAACGTAGTATGTAAAATCATCTAATTTCTTCACAATTTTAGCAAAGTTATTTTTTTTTATGAATATCAAAGTTTCGCTAATGCAATGGCCCCACTACCAGTCAATGCTTGCAACGCTCATTACGTACGCATTGCACCTTTCCCCCACTTCTCTTACTACACGCACCGTCTCTTCATTGTCAACATGTAAGCCTGGGGGGAGCAACTATAGACTTCGAGTAGTTACGTCGAAATACATTCGAAACTATAATCTAGACAGCGTCAGGCTCTCGAATCTCGACAACAAATTATTAAATTGTACATACAAGTATAAAATTGAATGTTTATCTTTATAATGAAAACTAGCTGTTACCTGCAGCTTTGCTCGCGTGGTAGTTAATATATTTACTCATTATAGCCCATTAATAACGACTTTTAAATAAACGTTCAACCCCTCTTTCACCCCCTTAAAGGTAGAATTTCCAGAAACGCTTAAATACGTATGTAATCATTTTTAAAAAGTAGCCCATAATAAAGTTTAAAGTTTTTTAACTTAAAAAAATTACGACATTCTATACAAACTTTCAACCCGTTCTTCACCTTCTTAGGGGTAGAATTTCCAGAAACGCTAAGATACTTATTTACTAATCTTTAATAAATAAACCAAAAAATAAAGTTTCATATTTCTAACTTAAAATATGACGGTCTTCCATACAAACCTTCAACCCTTATTTCACCCCATTAGGGGTAGAACTTTCAAAATTTCTTCAAGTTTCAAAGTTTTGCTCGGCGATGATGAATCAGTCAGTCATGACTTAGATTATATACTTTTTATCGTCGGTGCTTGGTGGAATTCCATTCTTGATGCAATTTATTTAGAAAATACAAGCATCATCAGGGCTATATAGCCCTGATGATGCTTGTAATAATAAAATATGTTGTGGAAAGTACAAGTGTTTCTAAATAAATTGAATCTGTTAGGACTTATTATTTTATAAATATAGATAAATTGAAGTACCTATTTGAACTACCAAATGACACATATGTTCCTCCACGGTGCAATTTAATAAACACTTTTTGTACACTTTACCCAACTGCTTTAAAATTTTACAGCATCATCAAGACTGCTACCTACAGATTAATAAGTCCAATTATTTAACAAAAAAATCTCACTCTATTCGCGGTATTTTCATAACCAGAATAAAATTTGGTTTGACTTTGACTGTTTGACTGTAGCCCCATTTCAATAAAATAGGTTAAGTGTGTTTATTACAACAAAAAACTTATCAAACTAACATTCCTTTTTTTATTGGATACAACGATCAAATGATGACTTTCCTGAACGACAGAAGACTGGGCCTGTAGACACCATATATGTTAGAATGTATCGTCTCTATGTTCTAGTGGTCCGGCGCTGGCGATGATTTATATTGAATAACCCTCGTCGGACAACACAAAAATTTGTCTTTTGAATTTTCATATAAAAATTACTTGAACAGGAGTGGTTGGCAATAAGTTTGCCACCTATCACATTATGGGACCAACCACTAATTTCTGAAAGGCCAATCAATACAGCAATTACGTAACAATGTAACGAAAATTGTCAATTGCTTAACATGCTTCGGGTTTCTAAAAGATTTGCTTATAGACAATCAGCACTCACAATTTATGTCAGTCTATTTTATTTTTCTCTATCTTTCCTACAGCTATGAATAAAAGCAATAACATCGTCCCGTAATGGCAATTTTATAGCCAGAGTTGAATGATAAAGTAGTTGGCCATACCCTGGCTCTACCTCCATCTACTTCTTTGTGGATGCGAATAGAATATGCTGTAGATGTTATAGTTGTTCCATGCTAGACAATTACGAGCTTATTATTATGGACTTTGTAGGAATACCAGATTTCTACTAGTTTCCTGTTGTCCGTGCTAGGCATGCCCGCCGGGTGCTTCAATGCAAAGCGCCTTGCTGCTATTGTCGTTGTGTCATCAATAAAGTATTATGTCTGCTTTTGTAATACGAGTTTCTGTTCGTCAGTTCATATATTTGTTCTATTATATTATGTATTGTTGCCAATTGTGATGTAGGTACATTGTCTAAATTTGTTTTAAGTGTATACTGTATTATTCAAATGTTATAAAAAAAAGTCACTTCACGCCCATATCCCCGAAGAGGTGGGCAGAGGCACAATCAGGGCACCCACGACTAGTTGAAGACACTAAGTCCCACAATGTGGTAGGTGGCAAGCCTATCGCCAACTGGGCACATATCCAATCCCGGGAAACATTTTTTATTAGAAAATTGGAAAACTCAAATTTTCTTTTCGTTGCCCGTCCCGGGATTCGAATACGGGACCTCATGCAGTCAAATCCAACACCTAAACCGCTAGACCACAGAGGCGATTTAAAATATTAAACATTTTTTGGGTCAGCGCAATGTCGGTTAGCCCAGCTCGTAATTAAATGAAAGTTTTGAATTTATTGTGTATCATTAGCTATCACATTCTAGGACTATATGTTCGGCTAATTGTAGATGTCCTGATTGTGTGTGTGCCTACCTCTATGGGGGTGTGAGCCTGAAGATACTTTTACATACATAAAGTTGGGAAAACCAAGACTACAATACTTGCCATTGTTGTTTTCAGTATTTCGTCCAATCCAGTCAAGTTTTGTCCAGTTAAACAAATTTATCTGCATCCAAAAAATACAATATAGTCTGTAGTTACACTATTTTTCATTAATATTTCCCTAGGATACTGAATGATATAATTAAAAATAATGTCCAGTAAAATGACTAACATAACTTTAAGTAGAAGAGATTTAATAATTGTAATAAAACTGAATTTATCTTTTCTCTCTATCCCGCGTAAACTGCACACGTACATTGAGACTTTTTTTTCCTTATTTAGTTTTTGGCATTAGGGTTAGCATTTGCCATTAGTCAAGTTAAAAATTGCATTTACCCAATTTAACAAAATTGGTTATAAATTATTCGAAATTAGTCACATACCGTCATAGTCAGTCATATCAGGCTCTTGAGTAAAGCGGTAACTTCATTACTTCATGCCACGAAAATTGTCTGATTTCACTCAATAAATACACAAATTTCAATAATTATGAAAAAACTACAAAGCTACAAAGCTCCCATTGTGACTTGTCTACACTTACATTTTAGTGTGCTGGGTACCACTAGTTCAGGAAAGAGATAAATATATTAGTTTCTATGGCATCAGCTGTGAGTGCTATTGTTCTGTGGGTGACACCGAGCGCAAAGGCCATGTCTTACTCTTAAGTAAGTAAATAATATTTTTGGAATATACTATTACTGAATAGATATATTATATTTACAAATTAAGTGTAGTAAAACATTAAATTCCATTTACGCTAAACATTTCAAAGGATTTCAATTCTTTTATACAATCGATACGACGAACGATTAATTTAGAGCGGAATTCGATTTACGGACTGGATTTGTGGCAGTAATAACCGACCCGTGAGGTCACAAACCAGAACGTGTTGGTTCCAGGTTCCGAAAAGAAAGAGGCTCAAAAAAACATTAAAACTTTTAATAATTGCGACTTATTTTGATTATGAACGATGGCTTCAACATTGGACACACTTAATACATGATCGCCTTCTTTTACCATAAAATAACTTTCTGCCAGTTAAATTCATCTTTTTTATTATTATTTGCAAGTGAATTAATGTTTATTCAGTGTTATCATTAAGTAGTTTAAGAAATTGAGTATTATACTAAAAAATCATATAAATTGCTACAAATTTGCAGTAATTAACGATCTTCAAAAACTTTTCCCGTATTCATCCCTATTCACATTTTACGGTACCTTACATCCCTTGTAACAGCACTTTTTAAATATACAATTTCAGTTACTTTGTCCCCTGCTCTACCCCGCTAGTCATCGATTTGATGGACAAATTCCTATGCTAGTATACAGATGTTTGTTGTTGTTTTTACTACCGTTATAATAAACATTTAATTAGAGTGTATTTCTTCTTATTAGTGATATTATTTGTTATGTAATGTAACGAGTCCACTATGTTACAACTCAATCCAGTAATACATCATCAACTAAAACTTTTGTATCCGTTTTGACTTCTTCTCTTTCAAATATGTATCGTAACTTCACATTCAAATGTAAGCCTCTTGTTTACAGTCACCTTCTATAACTGTGACCAGTGCTTGCAGCGTAGGTTGTATAGAGCAGCATCATGTGCATAAAGCATGTAGCTTACCACTATAATTTGTACCATAATTTCATAATTCTATCCTAAACGATAAGCGCCATACGGAATCGCGAACTTTTCTTTCTGCTGATTAAAATTTTATAAATCTTGTTCCAAGAATATCCATTTATTATTAAATAATTTCAATTACAAACAAGAAAGTCTTGCAGGGCATTATTATTAGATTAAAGGGCAGGGATACACGGTGTAAAGGCTCGTTACCCGAATTATTCACGGTAATGTTCAGTTGGTGTGGCATTTTCTCCTGTAACAGGGACTCACACATAGGGTGGTGTGATTCATGGAAATTGCGTTGGGAAAACGGAGACAACTCACGCAGTAACGAAAGGAAGGTAATACCGAAGTATTACGTATTCATTGCAATGTACGCTGAGAATGTAATAACGTATGTAACAGTAAAGCTAACAAAGTTGGACTAACTCACCGGGAATTAACCCGGAAACTTAAGATTAAATTAAGATTTTTTACTAAGATTTTTTATAGTTTATTTTTTTTTATTTCTCACAGCCAACCCGTGAAAGGAAAGTACTAAATGGAATAAATAGACCTGGTATATAGATTAATAAACAACTAAATATATACTATTTAATAAACATACATATAACATAAAAATAATAAAACATATAAACAACACTAAATTAAACATAAACATAAAGTAATTTTATATTAACGCATTGGGATTCCAAGCTATAGTAATAATCAGCTTTTGTAATCCCAAAACAAATTTCGTCGTTCGAAGCGCGAGTGCAGACGCTATGGCATTCAATACATGAGGTGGTGATACTAATTTTGGGCTACTGCAAAGACTGCTGCAGAATTCTTCGTTCTGCTTATTACTTTGAGTAATCGCCGATAATATTCGCAATAGTCAAATCAAAGAAAAAACAGGACTAAAAGAAGGCAAAAATAATTGGTGTAAAAATAAGAAAAGGCATGATGGTAGGAAATGCCCCAACTAGTTTGCTCATCTGAAAAGAACAGTAGATAAAAGATTAAAAACAGATATTCAACACGAATGCGGATGGATGTAGGTACCCGGGGAGACCTAGGTTGGCATTGGACAGATAGTATAGATACAGTGTGTAGTCAGTAGTTTCAAACACCTCCCAAAACCGGTTTGTTTATATGAAAAGAGAAATGGAGGCAGCAAGAAGGCCTGCAATGGTCGTGACACTTGGTACTCTTTGCCTAACATGCAAGGGACTTGGCGTGAATAAATGTATGCATGTGTACTTTAATTACCTTTCCACACAAAAACAAGTCTAGATATTAGATATTATGTGTTGTGAAAAAGAAAAGCTATAACGAAAGGTAACAGACACATAACGTTTTATTGCCATTTTTTCAAATAACGTTTTTATATATTGTTTCCGGTTCCATTTGTTTATCCCCGTGGGAAAAAAGGGAGTTACAAATTAGACTTACGTATGTCTATTTTGGTAGCATTACAATTTACAACTCTTAAATGACTAGACAGGTTTCGAAGTAGATTTCTTTTTGACAGTCGACGAATCTGGCTGGATTTTAGCTACATTACGAATAAATTTTGTTGGAAGATATTAAAATTTTTCAATTTCATGACGATACTAGCCGACTTCTGGAACGTGTATATATGTTTATGTAAGACTTATATGTTTAGACACAAAAATATACACCAACAAGTTAATAATAAAATTTATTCATTAAATACATTTTAAAATTACATTGTTCAGAAATAACAGGATAAATCGAGGATTTTTCACATATTTTCGTTAGCAGTATGCTATGTGAAATATGTGAAAAATATAATAAAAAGTATAAAAGGTTCTCCAAAACTCCTGCACCAAATAATCTCTTTCAAACCAATTTTGCTTTTTAAACGAAGCAAAGTCAATTTCGTTGCCGCAAAATTCTTTGGAGAGCTGAAATTAATATTTCATGCGAACGTACTCATGGCTTGCGAACATTCTTTCACACCAAATGGATAATTAGTTACTCATTTACTACACCATTTCCTTTAAAAAACTAAAATTTAAATGATCAAAAACACGGATTTTAGGTATCCAGAACTTTTAATAGGGTTTGTAGATTATGGTAAACATTGGTTTACATCGGCGGAATACTTGATTTATTCTAAATTTAATTGTAATCGGAAAATTTAAATAAAATACCCGGAGGTTGTTTAGACGAAATTACAACTTTATAGAGCGTCATTAAAAGAAATTTATATTTGTTGGCTTCACATACAAGTTCCTTAGATAAGGTACTTAAACAAGGTTCTTCCAAAATAGGGAGTTTTAGTTTTAAACAGTGTTTTTAATAGATCTATTCAAAATCATATCCACGAAAAACAATTCATTATATTGTATGATTGTCATTTTTTCAAATAACGTTTGTTATAAGCTATTTCCGGTTTCATTTGTCCCCCGTCGGAAAAAAGGGAGTTACAAATTAGATACATAAGTATGTCTATTTTTGTAGCATTATAACTCTTCATATTAATTTATTTATTATAAAAAAATATTTATTTATTAATTTATTATTTATATAATTTATTACTGTCTTTTGATTGTCATCTTTATAGTATGTGTTGACATTGTTAACTGTCTCTAAGCCGAAAGCTGAAAATCACGATAATTTATGTAAACATGTTTTATCAGACGGAGGAGGAAAGAAAAGAGGAATAAAGAGCGCTACTGGAATCCTTATACAAGCAAATAAAAATCTATGCATTTAATATTTTCTTTGTTTGTTCTTTTTATTACAATAACTTAAGCAAAGACCAAGATATATTTTTTGCTAATCGGATGTTATATTCCGTTTAAAACAAGTTTTAGCGTAGCAACATTGTATTTTAGTAAAATAATAGGCGCTGCATTAAGTGGGAGACGATATATAAAACAAAGAAATATTTTAATTAAGTGTGGGCCAGACACTTGCCCATTTGGGACACTGATATTTCGCTACCATTAAATTGGTAAATCATAGCTTTGCAGCAACTGAATCTCTAGTGGATAGTAATATCATTGCACTTATCTAATAACAAATGATTTCAAAACTGACATCTGAGCTTGTTTTCTGACACGATTTTTATTGTTTTTCTAGAAGGGGAAGCAAATAGGCAAATCTGCTATCAAGAGTATCACAGACGCTTTGTCCATCTTTAAGGAATGAGTGTGTTTTGAAGTGAAAACTTCTTTAGTAGCGTTATACATTTTTTTTGGAATGGGTGAAAACTTCTAAACTCGCGTCAGGACACGTGACCTGATTCGTATGACAAAAATTCGTAAGACGGCGTAGGGCGCTTGCGCGAAATGTTCATATTGTCATGTTTGTGTACGATATAAATGATAGTACTTTCATACTGTTAATTAAAGTAATTCGTGCAAAATTATTCCCTAACCATTCCAAAATATCAAAAATGCACAACTTTAATATTCAAGTTTTCACTTCTGTCGACACTCCCGGAGTGTAACCGTTTTTTTTCTTGAAGGTAGCTAAGTCACAATCGTTTGAATATACCGCTGTTGAAGGGTTAGTAGTAGAGGATCTCCGCGCATCAAAATGATGGGCATAATACTTTCGAAAATGAAATTTAAAGACTCAATCAAAGAAACACTTCCTAAGATTATTTTCTGTAATACATGAGGTGGAAGACACTTAATGTCTTATTAAGTAACTTAAGTACTCCAAGGTTTTTAACTAGTATTACATACTTTAATATACCAGTCCGGTTAATCTGGACATTCCGTGAGACGGTTAGTCTCAACAAACTGAATATCAGTAAAGTTGTTGAAAATACATTAAGAAATTACAAATCATTGTATTGCATGTAAAAAATTCAATTAAAGGTCAAAGGTCAAAGAATGGTAAGCTTTATCTGAAAAGTATTTTAGACAAAAACTGTAGATCATTTGTCAATATATAAATATTTGTCTTAAATATTTTTCCGATAAAACTTAGGTACCGTGTCCCTGAAAATCGCGAAAAACTAATTTTTTTGACCTTTGACCTTGAATTATTTTTTTTCATGCAATACAATGATGAGTAATTTTTGCATTTTATTTGTAATTGTATTTTGAAGAACTTTACTGATTTTCAGCTTGTTGGGACATTTTGTTTCACTTTTCTTATAATTTGGTCTAATTGAACCGGACTGTATTGCGACACAGACTAGTAACAACTTAACGTTACTCTTACTTTAACCTAGGTTTATTAATAAGGCGGCTAGTTGATACTTTCGTTCTTAATACCGCAAGAAAGTAATAAACCTGCAAAAGTCAAATTCTGTTTAAAATCTACGAGCTATCCACAGAAAATACCTTTGACCTTTCACATTTAGTTTTCGTTTATTTTGCACGTCTCGTCGCAACACATATTGTACAATATTCACGATGAGAAACAATTTACACAGAACACAACGAAGTATCCCCACTGCAGTATGCAGTACCCGTGCTACATAAATCATGAGCTTCTGGCTCACTCACTACTGTTCCAACTTTCCTGGAAACAAACAGAGCATTGGGTCAGATTGAATAAAAAATCTCTATTGAATTAAATAAAACACGGCCAAGTGCGAGTCGGACTTGCCCATAAAGGGTTTTGTAGCAGCAAGTAACATAACGCAAAATATATTGGAGTTCATATAATGTAGTGGTTGCGGTTTGTGATTTATGACTTATTAAAAAAACTACATACCAGTAGGGTAACTCTTGAATCTCGATACCATGCGAATTGGAAATTGGAATCGTATATGTCACTTTAGGTACTTTTGAACACAGAATTAGGGGATTATTAACATTTAGTTACAAATAAATTCAACGAATAGGATTAAATAATTTACTATTTACTATTAAATAAATGGTTATAATTCGCCAGTATTGTGTTCAAGAGTACCTAAAATGACATATTCGATTCCAACTTCCATTAATGCATGAATCGAGCTAACCCTACAGTTCTCGTTCAAATCAGCTTGCGGTGGAAGTTTAGGTTTAGGGTAAAATGTGTGTATGTGTGTTACCAGTTTAAAAGTGTCTCTTTCACTTTAGGAAAATGGAATTAGAAATCAAGGTATATTTATATTAAAACCCATCGGTAGATACACAGCCAAACAAATATCGGTTTCATAAAAAAAAATTGAGTTTCAGTTCTAACTAGGAACCACGGAACTCCTAAAATGTATCCTTCTTTTTATATTTTTGGGTGAAAAACTTGATGCGGATCACAGAATACATTTAATTACAGTAGTACTATTTAAATCACGCGCTTCAGCTTTATTTCTCAAACTTAAAAAATCCGAAATTATTTTAAAGATATATCTATATAGAATTGTTAATACACATAATTATTCATTTCGTTTAAATTTAGATTACGTCAGCCAATTTAAAAATAAAAGTATAATATTTCTAGAGAAATTACCGAACGAAAACATCAAATAATCTTAAAAAAAAAGCTTCTTTAAATGTGTGCACGACGACCAAAGACTTAGTATTAGCAATTCGTAAAGCCCTAGGAAATCTATTCGCCTCAAAATGGTGTAAAATGTTTTTTACACCACTTTGAATGTTGTGTTCTAATCGTTGATTTTTTATAATGTATAATTCTTTTTATCTGTAATGAAGGTACTTTTGTGCATGTTTCAAGCACATAAATTACCAAATTTTTAAATTATACCTTTCTCCTTTTCCATCTGTTTATTAGTTTTTCATTAATTCCCATGTATTTCTTGAAGTCTTTCAAACGTTTAAAAATGTAGATTTTGCTTTCGTTCCCTGAAAGTTTAAAATAAAATGGGTTATCAAACGTAGTACTTAAGTGAAGAAATGTCGCAGGTGCTTATATATATTAAGATAGTAAAGCCTATTAATATTATTATAAATGCTAAAGTTTGTCTGTTAGTTTATTTATTTATTACTCCTTCGCGCAAAAACTGCTGAACCGATTTTCATGAAATTTGGCACACACAT
>NJDC01002507.1:81386-115870 GCA_002245475.1 Calephelis virginiensis
GTCCCACAATGTGATAGGTGGCAAGCCTATCGCCAACCGGGCACATTTCCAATCCCGACCAACATTTTTTTTTTTTAGAAAATTGGAAAAATCCATTTTTCTTTGTGTTGACCGACCCGGGATTCGAACCCGGGACCTCATGCAGTCAAGTCCAACACCCGGACCGCTAGACCACAGAGGCCATAATTTAAATAGTATACGTAGTTATTGAAATTTGATTTGATTACTATCATTATAATTGATTCATTACTACAGAACAGTAAACGTTAAAATAAAAACAACAGTCATATTGTTTTAAATGAGATTAGGTAATTATTTTATCGACTAGGCTCAGTTTCCATTATATAATTGTACTGCGGCTAAGAGATATCCTAAAAGAGCAAAATTCAATTAGCATATTAAATTCATGTGAACCTTTATAAGTGTTAAGTTCAACACATACATTCGGAATTCCTTTATGAAATGTCGTTTCTAAATTCCGTAACAAAATGGCGCCTCAAATTCCGTACAGACGTGTGTAACAGATCCATTCATTTTTTAGGATATGTTACGTTTAATTTTTTTAAAATTCCGTGACAATACCGGATGTATGTGGCAGGCCGTTTGAAATAACTGCTAAAATATACAAATAAGAGGTAGGGAAGTGCTTACATTTCATCGAGCGCACTCCGCAGCCGGTCGATATCCTCTTGCTGCAAGCGCAACTCGCGCTGCAGCTCTTCCAGCGATAGCGCAATGGCCACCCACTCCGATTTACGGTACAGCTTCTAAATATATCATTTATATATCGACCACTTTATGGTCTATCCCTATGGGCGCAGACATTTGTCTGATGAACATCTAAATTTCTGTGCTTTCGGGTCTGGGGGCTTATTACATTTATTGCAGTATCTATTCAAATGTTTCCATGTTTTAATAACGTTGTCTAGACTTCATAGCACAAGTATATAATCCGATTCTGTGGGGTTAGATAAGTTTATGTAAATTGTCTAGAGATATAATATTTTTGAGATTATATTTTTTTGTGATATTGGAAGGCAAACAAGCAGACGGATTTCCTAATGGTAAGAAATTCACGCCGCCTAGAGACACCAAAGGTGGTAATGGTGCGTTGCCGACCTGATTCCGGGGTGTTAGGCCTCGAGCAAAAGAAAGTTTCCCGGCTACCTTACCCTCCGAACCGGAACACTTTATGGCGGCAGGAATAGGTAAGGCGGTGGTACCAATCCGGGTGAGTCGCTGCGAAACTCTGCCACCTATTCAGATATCACGGTGTTAGTGTCAGTAAGCCTATGCTCACCTTTTACGACCTGCCTGGCAGGAAGACGGATGGTCTATTCTGCAAAGGAGGCCGGACCAACACGGGGACGATACTTATAATAGTACATACCCATATAGATATACTATTTATAGCTTAAGAACGGCTGAACTGATAGGGCTGAAAATTGATATTGAGGTAGGTTATTGCCAAGACGCGGACATAGGATACTTTATCTCTTTTTCAACTACGAGGAAACTTTTGTTTTTTCCTTAAAACTGAAGTTCGTCGGAACAGCTAGTTACAATATATTACAATAGCCGTTGCCAGTGACTAAGCCCACGATTTCAAACTGTCAGGATAAAAGTGTTCCGTGGTGTTGGTCTAGGTCCCCTGAGTAGAATAGGCGAGCAAATCCCAAATTAGTCACTATCAAAAAGACTACTGGGTGTAGACTACTGCGCGACAACTTATTCGGGTAGGGATACACCGCCTTACTTATTCTTGCCGCCATGATGACTCAACCATGTTTCGGCCATGGGTAGCCGGTATACTTACACACTTGGCCCAACAACCCGACCACAAAACAGCAACGCACCTACAACATATGATGTTCATAGCTCATGGCCGTCTCTTAACTTTAAATTAAAAAAAAAGACCAAAACGGCAAGCTTATTACAATTAAAAGAAATTTCATCCAGCCGATTCGTATCAGGACAGTATTAAATAAAATAAATAAACCTTGTCAAGTTTACTATACTGCTACCGTCTCTGTAAATTATTTGTATGAAAACTTCGAACAACGCCTCTATTGGTAATTAAGAGAAACATATTTTTAGACCAAACGTGTCACAGATTCCGACACGTAACTTTTCCCTGTGTTGGTCCGGGCTCCTTTGTAGAATAGACCTTCCTTGCCAGGCAGCTCGTAAAAGGCGAGCATAGGCTCACCGTCATTAACACCGTGACATCTGAATAGGTGGTAGAGTTTAGCAGCGACTCGTCCGGATTGGTACCACCGCCTTACCTATTCCTGCCGCCATAACGTCATGACGTGTTCCGGTTCGGAGGGTAAGGTAGCCGGTAAACTTACTTTTGCTCGAGGCCTAACATCCCGGCCTCAGGTTGGCAACGCACCGTTACCTTCTTTTTAGTCTCTAGGCGGCGTGAATTTCTTAACATCAGGAAATCCGTCTGCTTGTTTGCCTTCCAATATCATAAAAAAAAGACCTGGTGTAAAGATAAATAAACTGCTAAATACGAATATAATATACTATTTAATAAACTTACTTAAGTAACATAAAAAATAACTAGGTACGCAAAAAGACGACTAAACGTGCACCATAAAGTTAAAAAAAGAGTGCAGTTTGCAGTAAAAAACTTTCAGTATTGAAGTTTAAAGAACAAACATTTTAGACGGTAGTACATACATACATACATACATATATTCACGCCAAGTCCCTTACGGGGTAGGCAGAGAGTATCGAGTGCCAGACCTCACGATCCTGAAAAAACCTGTCTTGCTTCCTTCACATTCATAACCCTTTTCATACAAACACGCCGGTTTCGGAGACTCTTGACACCACCCTCGGATAATATCCGATTGATCTGATCGTGAAATGTCAGCCTTGGTCTCCCCGGGTACCTACATCTATCCACATTCGCATTGTATATATATATATAGACGTTAATATTATCATATATGTTTGTTTTTTCTCAGAATCATCATATCTGATGAGAGGTTTTGAGTGTTTTTTAAAGATAATAAGAAAACTTAAAATGATAAAGTCATTGAACTAATTAAAGGGTAGCAAAAGTGAAAGGTCTAACAGTACACAAGATTATCATTAACCTTTTTGTAAATTCTTGTTTAAAACGATAGATAAGATAGATAAGAGCGAGTTTTGAATTTTTTCTATCGAAAAGAAAAACTATTAAAAAAATATGAACCTTGGCTTCTTGTTTATCAGCTTGTCTGTTTACTTCAAATATTATAATTAGGCTGCCGACTGCAAATAATATAAGTTCTCCTGTGGACATAATTGATATTATTGATGTGGATATATCGGCTTTGGGATGAACTTCATTGCTGGCTTGTAGTTATCTAAAAATTAAGGTTACTGCATATTTGGATGTTAAAGCGGGACTAAGGTTAGACAAGGTAAATATAAGGAAAAGGGTTTTATAAATACATGATCTCTTTTAACGAACCAACAGGTTTGATATTTAAGGTTTGTTAGGCCAAAAATATCGCCTCGGGGGTCTAGCGGTTCAGTTATTGAACAGATTTTAGACCATGTGTGCACTGCATATGTCACATGACTAATATTCTCCGTCACAGAACTCAAAAATGTCAAACACTTCAAAGGTGATAGTTCTAATCCGGGCAATCTGCTGTCCAGCATTCTTCCACCTACCTATTAATGATTCCTCTGATAGAAGAATCTATTAATCTAAATTACCAGAACATTACACCCGGACGCCAACTTATTCAAGTCTTACTCGCTCATATTCGACGGTTCCTATATTGTAATACTCGCTGTTGCCGGCGGTATCACCCGCGTTTTCACAGGAAGACGTTGTGCAATCGGGATTAAAAGTAGCTTATATGTTAATCCAGGTCATAATCTATCTGTGTTCCAAACTTGAGACAAATCCGATCAGCCATTCGAGTGTGAAAGAGTAATCATTATCATCATAACATAGATACTCACAAATTTTCGCATTTGTAATATTATTAGGATTAAATACTAACCTAGCAGATTAGCGCCTAAGTTTCCCTGCCTTCTACCACTGCTACTGAACTAATAGAATAATCTTTTTTCTCCAGCACAAGATGGGGTCATTACATCCGAACTCCAACTTGTTCAAGACTCTTACACTCTCTCTCGCAGTTAACACACTCGCTCATCCGACGGTTTCTATAAAGTAGTAGTGACCACTAACCCAGCAGATCAGCGCCTAAATCACGTGCTTTTGCAGTAGACATCGGTGGAGGAGCATGAGTCAGCTTTATTCCCGCCATCCGCAGCGACAGCGCACGCACGTTCCAATCAGCCACGCTGTACGCACGCGCACACAATACGCACGTCCACTCACCTACACGCGGGTGGGATAGTGCTAATTTCTAGAAGCAGTTAAAAAAAGCAAAAGGGTATTAGTCAACTATACTAATTTATATATTAATACGTGAAGCAAAAACTTTGGGCCCCTTTCTACGCAAATTGCGCGGTTGGAGGATTATGAAATTTGGCACACTTATAGTTTATGTGTGGGAGAAGCGCAGAACGCTAATATTTTTAATGATAATGTTTATAAAGTGCATTAATTAAAGATATAACTCAGCAACAAGATATTAAAATTTATTATGATCGAACTTCGACCAATGGGCGAACACTAGTACTTAGAAATACTTATATAGATACCAGAATAAATTAACAAACACCCGGACCCGGAAAATGTAGACATCTAAATGTTGATTACACTAATGCCTGCCCCCGTCGGGAATCGAACCCAAGCCTCACGGTTGATCGGGTGCTGGCCACTCAACAAACGAGGCGGTCATGTAGACACTAGGCTTGCTTAGTTCACGTAATAAGAACTAATAAGAATTAATTCAGTTGATAGTACTAGAACGAGCTATTCCGTAACGGTATGCTTAATCGTTTATTTAGTACATCTCGTTTGCAATGTTTCATCAAGTACGGAATCATAGCAAAAAACAGAATAAAATATGAATACGAAGAATGAATTATTTGTCGCGCGCTGCTATTGGACACCGTGTTTAAGATGTGATCGAACAAGAGTAACAAATTATGCTATTTTGAGTTTTACTCATTGGAATAGAGATCATAGTTAATAAGTTTGATGAATATTTGAAATAATTTGATAAATATGACTACATAGTATAAAACAAAGTCGCTTCCTCTGTCCCTACGTCCCTTTGTATGCTTAAATATTTAAAACTACGCTACCTACGGATTTTGATCCGATTTTTTAATGGATAAAGAGATTGAAGAGGAAGTTTTATATCTAATCCCGTGCGAAGTGGAGGCTGGCCGCTAAATCTAAATTAGTTGATAAATATTTGAAACACATTTTACTTAATGTAAATATTTTTATAAAAAAATATGATATAACATAAATAAACATCAAAAATGGAAAAATACAAATCGTTGTTAACATTTTGATTTTTAAATAAGCCATTCTAAAAATGACCTTACTAATGGAGATAAAGCTTGTCATAAAGCATAAAGGGAAAATCAAAATATAATTCATTCCGTGACCCACGTGAGAATCGTAAGACGTAACTTTTTCTGATGTACTACTGAACTATTACAAATAAGTCCGAACTAGTACATTCGAATAGCTGTACTAGTACGAAGCGATCCTTATTGTAACCGAGCAATAACAAGCCTAGTAGACACTTAAATGATCATCTTTTTTATGTTAAGCACACGGCTCTCCAGATTGTAAGAGACAAACGTAACCATACAATAAAGAAAGACACCATTTATGGTGCGTTGCTGTGCTGAGGCTGGGTTGGACGGCCTATTTAACAAGACTACCGCCTCCTCTATCCTCCACACTGAAACATGAGTCATTGTGTGGTACCCGGGCAAGTGGCTGCGCAGCACGTTACCACCAGTGGCCTTGTTGACGTCTGCACGCCACTTTCAAGCTATCTGGCAGAGAGGTAGTTTTTCCATTGTACTCAGTCGACCCGTAAAGACATGGGGAAACCTGCACATACAAATACCTACCCTGATCAGAATCGATCCCGAACTACGCGGACAATCGGTTGAGTTAGGTGTGCAAGCTAACCCTCCGACAAACTGGGCAGTCAATATTATTAAATATTTTGCATTTGACGTCATAATCACTCTTTTGAACATTTCAGTATTTTTTTTTGTCACCTTAATTTGAGTGGCTATAGGTGAACTCATCTGTCGGGCGAACAGCATCGCCAACTTGAACATAGGAAATTTTTCTGCCATCGCGATCGTTCATGAAGTTGTCCTTGTGATTGTGCTGTAGATTGAATATTTTAATAGATAATTAGAATATATAAATGTATCCGATATTTAAAAAATATGCCAGAATTTCGACGAAATGTTTAATTTTCATAATGTGATTATGACATATTGTTCATAGAATAGTAATATCAAAGAGAATGTTATCACTGCGTTTTTATATCACAACATCTCGATCTGTCACACATGTGGTCACACCCAAAGACTACAATAGTCACACCATTGACGTGCCATTGACCTCTAATCCTATTTCTATGCTGTGCACCATTGACCTCTAAGTATATGGACATGAAAGACCTACAAAAAGCCTGCCGTCGGCTACTAAATAGGTATGGCTGCCATTTTGACATTACAAGGCTGTCCAGAAAAAGTAGAGTACCGATATCGATACATAATCTATTAGTGATGATTGATAGTTAAGTTTAGGCAAATAGAAAAGAATTATAATTTACCTACTGAAAGAAATCGCTTATACCTAAATAGGGAAATGTAATTAAACGAAAGAAAAAATATTTGTTTACTTTTCGCGAGAACGTTTTTTTTTACATTGTGGCGTGCGAATATGTTTATTCTTTATATAAATTAAATCTTTATATTTATTACAAGATTCATTATCATTACAAAAAAAAATTATCAGATTACAATCAAACCACTTTCTTTACTTTCAAGTGAGCACTTGAAAGAATTCTTATTACGCTAGACTGTGATTGATATTTTCAGTGGCAATGGTATACATTTTTATCTTGTCTAAATATTTTTTTCTGGGAACGTAAAATAAAATATCGACAATTGTAATAGTACATCACTATAAAAATTGAACACTAAATATAAATTCTTGGCAAACATGAGAACTGTCATGACGTCACTTTAAATCGACACCAAAATGAGCAATGTCGTTATCTCTTTTGGCGTACATAATATCAACATCTGTTAAATGAGACAAAGATATGTTGTTTAGTTAGGTATATGTCAATTACAACGGTACGGAACATTGTTGCCCTTCTTTATATATTCCTATTTCTATGGGTCACACACAAAGAGTAAACTAACTGTCTATAAAGGAAAAGAGAAACCTCTGCCGATTTCCGAAACCTATGTTAACTACCGCTATCTGATGACTGATAAAATATAATATATTTGTCTTTGTGAGTGTATATTACATTTACAAACACACTAAGAATCATATATTTTTTTATTTTCGTGGTCTTGTAAGGCTACGCGCACACTGGTGACTTAGTTATCGCCATACATTTAGGATGTAATAGATAAACAAAGTCACTCAAAACACGAGACCAAAAAAAAAACACCTACGTGTGAGTAAATTGTTTATGTACGATTTAAAAAAGGGTTGTCATCATACTACGTACGTTAACTATATCGATAAACTAATCTAGTTTAATGTTTATGTAAAAGAACTAGCTAGTTAATTAATGTGTCCCCTCAAATATAATATTCTGTACAACCCGTCAGCTCCCTCATACCTGCGGGAGCGTTTTAGCTTTCTGTACTATACTGATTCCCCATGTCGCTCTAACCGTAGCTCTGTACTTCGTTTTCCCGCTTCGCACTCTAGTTGTTATTCTAAATTTTTTACTTTCCAATCAATCAAATTGTGGAATTCCCTTCCTACCGCGATTCGTGACAGCCCTTCTATACCTACTTTTAAGAAAAGATTGAAGGAACATTACTTATCGTTGACACAATAACATACTCATATATTATCCTACTAAGATATTTTAATAATTATAATTGTATCTGTTTTTTTTACACACTTTATTAGTATATTTTTATTTATTTGTTCTAAGTATAGCTATAGTTAATTGTGTTTTGTACGCGATGCCTTCCATTTTATTTTCACAGCTTAATTTTTTTTTTGGGTTGGCTGGAAGAAATTTCTTTAGTTAGAGATAAGCTCGCCTTTTGTGCATTTTTAACTTCTCGTGTATTTTGTGTATTTTAGTTTTTGTGTGCAATAAAGTGAATAAATAAATAAATCTTGGCTTTACTTATCACGACCACAGTGACTACAAGGTGATGGATTTTCACTTCACCCCCGTGTTTTTGAGTCACCTTCTTAGCTTTTTTATAAAACTACTGCAATGCAATTCATTTTCATATTCCAGTGATTATTAGTAAAATAATGTACCTGATAAGGACTTCTCGCTCCCACGCTTTGTTGATCTTGTACATTCTAAATCTATGGTTGTCACCGTAACAGTAAATTTTATCTTATTCTTGTGGAAATTTCATTTGAATACGAATGTTCTGTCACGGTGATCGTCACCAGCACACACTAGATCTCTGGATCACAGATTATACCTGCACTAGATGAGTGACACGAGATACAAAGTTGACAGGCATTATCACCATAGATGATACACTGTGATCATCATTGTAGTCTTTGATTTTCGACGTCACAGTCAGATGTCATTTAACATTTTAACACCGTTATCTCTGTTTTGGCGCCCTTGAGAGAAAAGATGGTCGAAGTTTTTTGATAATTATTGAATTGTGTGTTGATATTGAGTGAAATTAGTCGATTTTGGTGGCATTTTCTACTATTTTGTTCAATGAAAGTGCACAAATGAAATAATCATGAAGAAATTAGCGTGTCTGGTATTTCCTCGTTGCTGCCAGATCTCATTACTTGAGCTTGAGTAATGAGGCCACCGCTTTATCAGAGTCTGGCGTGACTTACTGACGACTTATAGACTGATGATGACTCATTATAATTTATTAAAATTGTTGTAAAATTTGATGCAAATTTCCACTTGACTAATGGCAAAATACTAACGTGAAGGCCAAAACTTAAAGGAAGAAAGAAAGAACACCGTTATCTGACGATAGAGTCGCTACTGTTCACACAATTGTGTCAATATTTTGACTGTGCACCCATTGCAAACTAGTAAGAAAACTACAGTTTGTAACCATAATATACGTGCAGAGGGCTGACTATGTATCTCAGTTGCCCTATTCTCTTACTAGTCTATGGCACATATTATATTGTTATTGTCTGTGGTTTGTCACCTTAAAGTAATGTGATGTAGATGGACGTAGTCATTGCCATTAACCACAAAATTATAAAGTCTTATGTACAACAACTAACTAGTTAGAGATAGATACTATGGCCATTTTATGGACGATCTATAGTACAGACTTGTTTATTAATACGTCAATAAGTCATTGTCATAAGAATAGGTATATTATTATACTCTTTGGTCATTCACTTAATGTAATTGTTGTCACTGAAACCGGAAACGCGCAACAGAATATTCAAAATCAAGAAACTTCAAAGCAAGTATAGTGCGCGCCAGATAAGTCTGCGCGGCTGCAAATGCTATCAAACATATGAACATGTTTAAAAACCTTTAGTTCTTTTTTGTATTCTTTTATCGTTTTGAGATTTTTTTCGGTTTTAACGACTCATCCGCAAGGAAAAGTTTCAACTTTTTATCCAATTATAATTAAGACTTGGTGGATGCTGACATTAGAATTTTTTAATCAGATATTTTCTTTCTGAATCGTACCCCACAATTACTTACTTACTTATGCTCAGATAATAATGAATCGGTTTTGATTATTCTTTTTTGGAAAGACAGAGAATAATTACGAGGTGGTCCTATATTAATTTTATCGTGGTCCGGCGATTGGTTATGTAGCTGTTTTGTTCCTCGTGATATTTGGGGATTTTGTCAATAATGAAAATAGGTAACAAAAATTGAAAATTGTCAAATATTTTCAAGTTATATCGTGGGTTTCATATACCTATATTGCATTAATAAACTGGTGTTTTATACAAAACTAGCGACCCGCCCCTGCTTCGCATGGGTATAAAATATACATATGAACCTATCTTTTTAATCAAGTTATATATTTAAAAATCCGCATCAAAATCCGTTGAGCAGTTTTAAAGATTTAAGGATACATAGGGATAGAGGAAACTACTTAGTTTTATACTATGTAATGATATTATACTAACTCTATTTGTAATTACTATTACAAATAATCAAATCTAATCCAGAATAATAATCTAATCTAATAGCAACTACTTTTCGTAAAACTTGCCTAAAGCTGGAAATATATTATTAGCCGCGGCTTACGGACATGGTTTACAGCTGCGACTGATAAGTGTGCGTATGCCATCCGCGGACTCTTATGGCTGACATAAACATCCTGCGCGCCAGATATCTTTCGGACGTCCGAACGCTCGATAGGTCAGATCAGATATTTCTCAAAGCTCAGTATACTTTCACTATCTAGATATCCAAGTAAGTCTTGGCTGTTAGCCGCGTCCGATAGTTTGTTTCCAGCTTAAACATACCTACCGTGTTTCTATGGCAGTCATGATTCTGGTGATTTTTTTTTTATGATAATGGTAAGCAAACAAGCGGACGGATTTCCTGATGATGAGAAATTCACGCCGCCTAGAGACACGTTGGTGCGTTGCCAACCTGAGGCCGGGATGTTACGCCTCGAGCAAAAGTAAGTTTACCTACCTTACACTTCGTACCAGAACACGTCAACGGCAAGCATTGGACGTTGTGGTGGTAGGAATAGGTAAGGCGGTAGTACTAATCCGGGCGAGTCGCTGCGACGCTCTACCACCTAGTACGATCTAACGATGTTAATAACGGTAAGCTTATACTCACCTTTTACGAGCTGCCTGGCAGGAAGGCAGATGGTCTATTCTGCAAAGGAGCACGGGCCAACACGGGGATAAGTAACGGGGTTAACGTGGGACATTTGACAGAACCAAAAATAGTTCCAATTTTTACATTGCGCAGACCTATCTGACTAGCACTCTAGTAATTACATTCTCTTTGCTTCAAACTCACTATTGAGCTTTATGCTGCTTCGTACCAATTTAATCATAAATGTCAAACAAACCTAAAATTACCATAAATATAACCTAAAAAATATTTGAATCTAAGGATTGGATTAAAGACAATATATTAATATTATCGTTTTTGTTAAGAATTGTTGGTAAGTCACTGTCAACGATGCTATGTACTTATTCATAAAATAAATATATTAAATATCTCGAAATTAGATAAACTGTGAGCTGCTAAACATTTTACAGTATGTTCTTATGGTGATTGAATAATTGTGCTATTGTAATCAAAAAACCGTTTTTTGAAATTGATCGGGTTGTTGGAATTATTTTTTATGAATCTCTAAGTACTTGAAGAATGTTTCTTGCATGTGTTAATTAATTACAAAAAATAAAAAACTAGACCGCATTAAAATAACTACATTAAAGTTAAAAGAATGAAATAAAATTGTAGTCTTTGGAAATCAACACAGTAATTGAACACAGTAAAAAGTAATATTGAACAACTACATAATTACAATGCATAATCTGTACACCCATACTCAAATAATAATTTATTTGCAAAACAGATGATTAACAAGCACATTAGTGTTTTACTAGTACTAACTCTCTTAAAATATCAAAGTGCCTAAAGATTTTTTTTGTGTGTGCTAAATATTATAGAAAACAAAAAAGGATTGTGTTCTTTTATGAAACCACGGTAAAAGTGAAACTTACTCTATAATTATAAACTATAGACGCCGCCATATTAGTCTCGGCTGCTCTGACGTCACAGTCACGCGACATGCGACACACAGACCAAAAAATTAGACGATGTGATAAAAGTTTCAGTTTCAAGTTAAAACTCGGCTACATAAAAATACATGAAATTAAAAAAAATACAAGAATAAAACACGTAGAGTGATTTTTAGCATTGCTAAAAGTAATACTGAATAATAACATCATTATAATGTGGTTATCCAATAATTACACATATAATAAATTATTTTAGCAAAATAAATGATTAACAGGCGGGAACCATTTAAATTTCACTATATTTTAATATTATCTCGGATAGAAAGAAACAACCGTGGCGTGTATACCTGATTTTTGTATGTTTGTTACGTGATTACTCCATCAAGTAAATTTATCGGCTACATTTCCCTCCGAACCAGCACACGTCAACAGCAAGCACTGACGTTATGGCAGCAGGAATAGGTAAGGCGGTGGTACTAATCCGGACGAGTCGCTGCGAAACTCTACCACTTATCATGATCCTATTAATTTCATCATGATCCGACTAGTGGTTTCTGAGTTATATAGTGTAACTCAAAAACTACTACTAGGATGTTAATGAAATTCATGTGGGACCATTTCGGAACCATTTGCTATCTTTACCCAGTGGAATAGTTGCAGAATGTTGTTGCAGTTTTATTGTGCCTAAGTATTATATAATGTTACGTGTAATCTTAATTTCCGTCAAGGGAACCAGCATGGAGGTAACGTTCCCATACCTGAAGCGGCGCTGCGACTTCGGTCGACAGCCAATGTTCTGCGAGCAGGGACCAGTCATGTGCGACAGCATTGCTCCAAATACAGCAGAGCAGAAAGCCTACATCTTGCGAAACCCCGTTCATAAGATCACACAGAACACACCTTGCTTCTCCGAACACTACATGAATACTATACGGTACGTTGTGATCTATACAATAACCAGACATGCAAAAGCAAACCAATGATCATCTAGATCAAAATCAATAAGCTTCTGTGGTTTAGCGGTCCGGGTGTTGGACTTGACTGCATGAGGTCCTGGGTTCCAATCCCAGGTCGGCCAACATAAAGAAAATTGGATTTTTCCAATTTTCTAATTAAAAAAAATGTTGGTTGGGATTGAAAATGTGCCCGGTTGGCGATAGGCTTGCCACCTATCACATTGTGGGACTTAGTGTCTTCGGCTAGTCGTGGGTGCCTTGGTTGTACCTCTGCCTACCTCTTCGGGGATATTGGCGTGAAGATACTTTGCATAGCTATGTGCTTATCCCTTAAGGAAAGCAAGAGTTAGGTATGTTGGAAAAAGCATGAGAGTAGGATAAATGCGGTTGAAATGAAAGCGCTGCGAAAAATCTGTAGCATAACGCATTCACAACAGTGGGATGCGAGAAAGAGTGGCATTGAAAGTAAGTGTGACATTGAAAATAAGTATGGAGGAAGCCAGAAAGTTAGCCTGGATTGTCAGGTTTTGCACTCGATACTCTCTGCTAACCCCGAAATAGATTTGGCGTGAAGTGAATATGTATATATGTTGATCAAAATAGTAGCTAACAATTAAAATACACTAACAATACAGGGAAAGAGAGAGACACGTCAAACTTTTAGCAACCTTTTTTTACTAGGTGGTAGAGTTTTGCAGCGACTCGCCCGGATTGGTACCACCGCCTTACCTATTCCTGCCGCCATAACGTCATCACGTGTTCCGGTTCGAAGGGTAAGGTAGCCGGTAAACTTATTTTTGCTCGAGACCTAACATCCGGACCTCAGGTTGACAACGCACCATTACCATCTTTGGTGTCTCTAGGCGGCGTGAATTTCTTACCATCAGGAAATCCGTCTGCTGTTTTGCCTTCCTATAACATAAAAAAAAACCTATTTTACCGTCTGACTTTAACAAGAGATGCAATGCGAATGTGGAGTGATGAAGGTACTCACGGAGACCTAGGACTACATTTTACGTCCATATCGCAGGGGTATTTCGAGGGTGGTTTGAAGAAATCGGTATATCTGTATTAAAAGTAATGGATTCGGAGCAAGTAGGTACGTCTGTTAGCTTATTGCTTCTAACTACAATTTTAATCTAGGTGGTTATGTAAATATGTTTAATGTGTGCTCTTCAAAAACTGAAAAGTTTTTAACAACTTTTGTTATTAAACAATGACACGTGGTTTTAGTATTTTTAAATTTTTACAAACAGTAGCTAATCCCTCGATTATTCTTTTTATCTATGTTTTGAGCCAGAAATAGAAGACCACGAGAATACATATTTTTATAGCAATGTATGTATGCAACCTTGTTAACGGCCGAACGAAAGGGGTACTCAATTCATACAAAAATATGACAGCGCTAGCTTGTATTACATTTTGAAAATTTTTAGAGATTTTATTTATTAAAAAATTGAAATTGTACAGAGCTGAATACACAAATACCGGTGTAAACCACGCGGAAGGAGGATGGCCAAAAGATGTTAACGTGAATGACCCAGAGGCAACTCAGCGATATCGTAGGAAGATAGAAAAAGATGACGCTTATATACGCTGTGTCATGTCTCTCGCACCAGTTAGTAGTTTTGAAACTGAATACAATACAATACAATGTTGCAAGTCGGTAGACTTGAATATGTTTTTACCTTTTTTTAATGATTCCGAAAAGCAGATTTTTCCCGTGTTTGTCCGCGATCCTTTGTAGAATAGATCATCTGCCTTCCTAGCAGGTAGCTCGTAAAAGGCAAGCATAAGCTTACCGTCACTAATACTATAACATCTGAGTGGTGGTAATAAAGGTGATAGAGTCGCCCGGATTGGTACCTCCACCTTACATATTCCTGGCATCATACCGTCAGCGCTTTCCGTTGACGTGTTACAGTTCGGAGGGAAAGGTAGCTGGTAAACTTACTTTTACACTATTACCACCTATATTGTCTCTAGGCGGCCTGAATTTTTACCACCATAAAATCCGTCCATTTGTATGCCTTCCAATATCATAAAAAAAAATTTCAATCCCATTATTATTTTTGTTAGTTACGTAATTACTCGACCAACAATTAGGTAGGCGAAAAAGTTGTCCCATATATTAACACTTAATCCGAATAGTAAGTAAATAAATAAATAAATATCTCTGGACAAGTTACACAAATTGAATCTAACCCCAAAGTAAGCAAATTATATGCTTGTGCTACGGGTGTTAGTCAACAATTCTAATACATAGAAATACTTAAATAGATACCAGAATAAATTTAATAAACACCCAGACCCGGAAATGCAGACATCTAAATGTTCGTCACACAAATGTCTGCCCCCGTCGGGAATCGAACCCGAGCCTCGCGGATGATCGGTGTAGTTAGGCGTGTACGCTAGCCTCTCGACCATCGAGGCGGTCAACTCACGGCGGTCGGTTAGTGGTTTGTAAGTTTTACCTAATTTGCTAATTAAACAGAAGGAGGTTTCATGTTCTGCTCTGGTATTGTTTTGTAATCGATTTCTTCGTCATTTTAGAACTGATTTCAAAAATCTACCATCGTTCGTTATCGACTGTTAATTCGAAACATTTTTGTGAAACTATGAGCAACGCTTCGTCACTTTTAGATCAACTACCGATGGTCATACTAACGGATTACGCTTCGTTGATTATAGCAACCGAACTTATGACTTGATCTTATAGTGGAACCCAAGCGAAATCGAGGAAAATACATTTTTTTTTTGTATTTTATTGAATATTATTTTATTTTTATAACTAATTTATTGAAATCAAACTCCGTGTTTTAGCAGTTTTACCGTTCTAAAACTATAATGTATAAATTTTCATATATTATGACGACTTCATCGTCGATAAAAAAACAAATAAAAATGTGTATATTGTTGGCCGAGTAATCGTAACAAATATACATTCAATATAACCTCCTCCTTCTTGGGACGGTTAAAACGAATATTTACGTGGAACCATCTAAGAGTTATTAGCTACTTTTCGAAAGATTGAAAATGGATTCGGCTTAATTCGGTCGGTATGTAATTGATCTAAGTAATGGTTTATTATAAAACTGTTTCTTCCTTTTTAGGGAATGGACCACTATGTGCTGCAAAATAATGCAATAAACATGTACAGAACTTACTATGCAGAGATGTCAGCACTGCCTCCGGTTGAGCGCACGAGCGTGCGCACGGTTAACGTATATCGTGACCCTGCAGTGCCAACACGCCCCGTCAGCTCTGTCGCCTGGGAACCAGATGGTCACCAGTTCGCGGTTTCCTATCTCAACGTAGACTTCAACCGGAACACCCGCAGCTCTATCGATAGCTACATATGGGACATTGATAATGCTAATAACCCTGAAGTTACTTTAACTCCTATATCACCCTTGTTAGATTTGAAGTTTAATCCTCGGGACCATAACACGTTAGCTGGTGGCCTGATTAATGGACAAGTAGGTGTGTGGGATAAACGAAAAGGAGGTGATGCTGTTGTCTACTGTGCCCCACATATGGCGCATCGTGATCTTGTCAGGAATGTAAAATTCATTAACTCTAAATCGGGACAAGAATTCTTTTCGGGTGGACCTGATGGGGCTTGCAAGTGGTGGGATATCCGCAACATGAGTGAAACTACAGATGAAATGATCATGGATGTCGTCAAGTATTCATTTGATGTCCAGAGCATGGTAACTGCAAACGGTATCAGCGCCCTGGAGTACGAGCCAACAATACCAACTCGGTTTATGGTTGGGACGGAAAATGGTCTAGTTCTTGGTGGAAATAGAAAAGGAAAGACTGCTCTTGACAAAATACCAGCCAGGGTAATATTTTTTTATGATTTTTGTGGAGTATGTATTATATTCTCTTTACACAAATTTACAAGCTATGTTTTAAACAAACTAATTAAGTAATAAATGAAAAAGTGTCTTCACGTCCATATCCCCGAAGAGGTAGGCAGAGGCACAAACAGGGCACCCACGACTAGCTGAAGACACTAAGTCCCACAATGTGATAGGTGGCAAGCCTATCGCCTACCGGGCACATATCCAATCCCGAGCAACGTTTTTTTTTATTAGAAAATTGGAAAAACCCAATTTTATTTTTGTTGCCCAACCCGAGATTCAAACCCGGGACCTCACGCAGTCAATTCCAACAACTGAACCGCTACACCACAGCGGCGATAAGTAAGTAAAAAATAATATTTTGTGTTAGTACAATTTCAAGCATAGAATCAATAGTGTGTTGTACAATTATTGTTTATCTCGTAAAATACTGAAATTGACATATAATTTCTGAGTTTAATAAACATTAAAATTATCCTAAAATTATGCGCTACATGATTAAATATTGATTTTAAAGCAATTAATTGTAAACTCAGTGTTAACAACACATTAAAATCGTATTGTTCACGTGACAATAATGGTGAAAAAGGAAGTAAATTGCTTTTACCGCAATATTATTAGGTATTATTATTTTTATGATATTGGAAGGCAAACAAGCAAATGGATTTCCTGGTGGTGAGAAATTCACACCGCCTAGAGACACCAAAGGTGATGATGGTGCATTGCCAACCTGAGGCCGGGGTGTTAGGCCTCAAACAAAAGTAACTTTACCGGCTATACCCTCCGAACCGAAACACATAATGACGTTATGGCGGCAGGAATAGGTAAGGCGGTGGTACAAATCCCGGTGTGTCGCTGCGAAACTCTACCACCTAATCAGATGTTAAGGTGTTAGTAAAGGTAAGCCTGTGCTCGCCTTTTAAGAGCTGGCTGGCTGGAAGGCAGACTAATATTATTATTACAGATTGACTTAAAGTATTTATTTACAGTAATAACTAAATACATTCTATATTCTTTCATTTTGTTTTACCATACCTATACCGGCTTTGTAGTTGTAATGATTTCAGTTGGGAATGATTTTAAAACGAGTGCAAGTAGAGCGCAGATGCAAAGAGGTCAGAAAACACTACAGCGCTTTGCACACTTGAGTCTTATATAAAACTCCTCCTTATATAAACTCCTTAAACACGTGTTTTACTAAATCTATATGTTAATACGTGATGTCAAAACTTTTGGACCCCTTTTTACGAAAATTGCGCGGACGCAATAGCATAAAATTTTTTCCCACTTATAGTTTATGTGTAGGAGAAGTGCAGAACGCTAATGTTTTTCAATAATCATGCTTATAAAATATATTAAATCAATAAATATAACATTACCCACACTACCATGTATTTGACACACACAACTATCAATGTGTTGACGATAAAAGATCACAGATGGCGCACTAAATATTCAGGAAATAAGGTAGTTACTCTTTAGAAATGAAGATGGCGTTCTTATCAACAAGATACTAAAATTTGGATATTAAAATAGTGGAATTTCGACCAATGGGCGACCACTAGTACTCTAAAATTGGATTCTCAACCAATGACATGTTGACACGTCATCCAGTGGAACATGTTGACACATTATCTATATGTTATATGTTGACACGTCATCCACGTGTAGCTTGTTGACACATTATCTACATGTAACATGTTGACACGTCATCCACGTATAACCTGTTGACACATTATCTAGATGTGATAAGTTGACACGTCATCCATGTGTAACTTGTTGACACATGATTTACATGTAACATGTTGACATGTCATCCACGTGTAACATGTTGACACGTCATCCACGTGTAACATATTATTGATTGAATGTCAACTGAAGACATTGTTTAATTTTTTTTGTGGTAAAGCAATAAGGGTAAGTGATTACTCTTTAAAAATGTACTTATACTTATTTAATAACTAATGTTGGTATTGTTTTGTCATCTCTTATATCAGTAAAATGCTGACAATCACTTCCACATATTTGTTTCCAAGCTGAACGGTCATAAGCTGTGTGGACTGCACACTGCAGACTATCGCCCAGCGTTTGCTTGATGATGTTTCACCATTTTGTAGTCACTACCCTGAGCTTTTGTTTATCATGATATACATATATACAAAATGTTCTGCATTTGGAAACAAATGTTTTATGTTACAGTTTGAAGCACACTTGGGCCCAGTGTGGTCTGTGGAGCGCAATCCTCACTATGTGAAGAACTTTCTTACCGTTGGAGACTGGACGATGCGCGTATGGAGCGAGGACTGCAAGGAGTCTGCGATCCTGTGGTCGCCACCACATCGACACAACATCGCAGCCGCCACTTGGAGCCCAACCAGGTCGTAGTATAAATATGAAACAATACGAAAACTCAGCCTACTGCCTATATATAACCGGTCAACAGACCAAAAGCAAAAGCGATTTTCCCGCCCGGTAGCCAGCACGTTTGGCGAAAAATAGCGGCAAAATAAAATTGGCGAATAACGATGATATCTTTCGATTTATGTATTAAAAACATATAAATGTATATTTTTAGAATCCTTGAAAATTAAGCTACGTTATAACGTAAAAATGTGTATGTTTAACCTCAAAACCATTTGGAACAAACAAAATGTGAAAAAACTTTCCGTGTTTTTTCCCAATTTTCCCAAGAAAAACATTTCTTATTAAAAACAAACTTGTTTTATTTACCTTCTGTACACTTTATTCGAAAGAACATGAAACGTTTAACAGAATGCAATTACAAAAAACAACAATGTCCATGCAAATATTTTACAACACAAGCTCTATAGAATTAAATTCTTGGATGTTCGAAAAAGTGTCACGTGCTATTTAATCTCTTATTATCTCTTATTATGGAGTATTTAGTGGAAGACACTCATAAAACTTATATGTTACCTGTGTATATGTCATATAAACATATTAAAAATGTTATTTATAAGAATAATTTATTATATAATTAGAAATAGTTAAAATCGAGCGGGCCGTTACGTCACAAGTACATACATACATACATGACCGACTTAAATATCGCTATATTTTATGTAAAACTAGTTAAATGATGTGTAGTGTTTTATAAAATTGTTTATCACTTACCGAAATATAATTTTAACACTTAACTAACACATTTTCACATCACTTTTTGTTTTCAAGTCACTAACCGACCTCATACTCGAAAAAAGCGCAACGAATGAATAAATCATGCCAACTCAACTCGTTCCGAAATTTTTTTTACAATGTTGACGTACTTCAAACTTTTTAATACGACGGGTTGTTTATTCTGCTACAGACTAAAAAAAAATGTTTGCACACACGTAGTTTACTTGAACAAACTGGAATTAAGAATGGAGCGCGGCAGTCGAGGCCCAAATCGGGTCGGGACCATTGAGCGACCTTTTTTTAGACACCCGATATGGGCTGCGGACCGTTGACTGGATATACATACTAACTGATCAATGACAGCATACAGTTGTTGTGGTATTTTTGTCAATCGAATGGCAACAATCAATATGCTGGTGGCATTTCGAAAAGGTCGCAGAGAAAAATAAAAACGTCTCCTCACTCTTGACGTGGCACTTGTTGCTACAGCTATGTAAAAACTGCTGTGAAGGGCCTCTTCGATGCGCAGTGCGCAAATTATTTTTTTATTTTTTATTTTTATGATATTGTAAGTCAAAGAAGCTGACGGATTTCCTAAAGGTAAGAAATTTACGCCGCCTAGAGACACTAAAAGGGGTAATGGTGCGTTGCCAACTTGAGGTATTAGTGCATAAGTATAAGCATATATATGCTTATGTGCTCATCACAGTACATATAGGAAACAATATAGAAACTACTTATAAACTTTCGAAATCGGCACAGTCAAACTGACTACTGCTACCACTAGCTGGTCCAGTTTCGCAGCAACTCGTCTGGATTGGTACCGCCACCTAATTTATTCCTGCCGCCAGAACGTCAGTGCTTGCATTGATGTGTTCCTGTTCGAAGGATAAACTAGTCGGTAAACTTACTTTTGCTCGAGGCCTATCATCCTGAGCTCAGTTTGACAACGAATCATTGCCACGTTTGGTGTCTAGGCATCGTGAATTTCCACCAGGAAATCCGTCAACTTGTTTGCCTTACAGTATCCTAATCTAATCAACTAATAATGATTGTGTTTCTTAGATTGTCGTTGATAATGGTAGCGCAGACTAACGGCATATTGGCGCTGTGGGATCTGCTGCGACGGCAGCATGAGCCCGCTCTTACTATGCAGCTGTGCCCGGAACCGCTCCAGCGTATAGAGATACATGACGCGGTTGGTACTACATAACATGAAAGAGAAACATCTATAAATATTGAAATATATTGTAACATTGAATAGTGTTGGTGAAATACGTGTTAGTCCGGGCTCCTTTGCAGAATAGACCACCTGTCTTCCTGCCAGGCAGCTCGTAAAAGGTGAGCTTAGGCTTACTGACACTAACACCGTGACATCTGACTAGATGGTAGAGTTTTGCAACGACTCACACCGATTGGTACCTTACCTTTTCCTGCCGCCACAACGTCAGTGCTTGCCGTTGACAGCAGCAGTTGATAAGCTAACCGATATATTTATTTTTGCTCAAAGTGGAGCATCCTCTGGTTGGCAACGCACTATTACCATCTTTTGTGTCTCCAGGCGACGTGAATTTCTTTCCATCAGGAAATCCATCTGCTCATTTGCCTTCCAGCGTCATAAAAATAGAAAATAAATAATCTAATTAAGGTCATAGACAGGGTTAGGGCTACTTCAGATCAGTTACTAGGCAACTTATTTTTTACTAACTTACAAAAAAATATTAGCAACAAACCTCCAGTAGCTATTTCTATCTGTAGATAGGTTATTGAAGTCGCCGTTAGGTAACATAGTAAGCTGTTGTTTGCAGTTTTACTGTGTACTAGTGGTCGCCAGTTGGTCGAAATTCAACACATTCAATTCAACGAAAAACCATAACAAATTTTAATATCTTGTTGATAAGAACGCCATCGTCATTTCTCAAGACCAACTACTTTGTTTCCAAACTTTTTAGTGCGCCATCTGTGATCTCTTATCGTTATCATCAATATATTTGTTTGTGTGTGTCGATTGCATGGTATTGTGGGTAAAGATTTATTTATTGATTTTATGTACTTTTTAAGCATTATTATTGAAAAATATTATCGTTCTGCACTTCTCCGATACATAAACTATAAGTGTGCCAAATTTTATGCTCCTGCGTTCGCGCAATTTTCGTAAAAAGGGGTTCAAAGTTTTGGCATCACGTATTAATATATAGATTAATTGCAATGTATCTGTACTGTATCCAGGGCTCTCTGGTTGTGTGTGGCAGTCGTGCGGGAAACGTCTATCTGACGGAACTGTCGCAGACGCTGACGCAGTCCGACAAGAACGACAAAGCGATGCTAACAGCGGTGATTAATGTTTTTACTAGCTATTCCGGAGAACTTCGTTTCACCCTTCGTATGGAAAAACATTATTTTTTTTCCTAGATTTCCTTTTTTCTATGTTTTAGACCTGCCCTGGACTTAAAAACTAATTTAAAACCAAAATTAGCCAAATTAGTCCCGTTTGCTCGAGTTTTAGCAAGGCTTAAGAACAACATGTGATTTTATATATTACTAGCGGCCCACCCCGGCTTCGCACAGATATAAAATATACGTCATAATATAAACCTTCTCCTTTCAACACTTTATCTATTAAAAAAACCGCATCAAAATCCCTTGCGTAGTTTGAAAGATTTAAGCATACGAAGGGACGTGAGGACAGAGAACGCGACTTTGTTTTATACTATGTAGTGAAGAGAAGATATATATTTATCTATCATATCAGAGATTTATATATATCGTCTTTGATCATATATATCGCAAACACATTAGTTCATCTGAAAAACTAGAATAATAAAGCGACGTGTCTATCACATACAAAAAAAACTTAAACGACTTTGTAGCTGTGCTTCAAGAAAGGTGTCCAAATATACAGATCTTTGTTATAGAAGATGTTGACATAGAAAAAGTTTATAAAATGATTAAAAATCATGAAAAAGAACAGAAACCGTTTAAAAAAACAAAAAGAGATATGTTACAGTTGATTTTGTAACAAAAATGTTATTTGACATACTAACCATGTTTGGCGTCAGTCCCTATCACGTCTCGTCAGTCCCTAGAACGCTAATTTTTAAAAACCATACATTTCTTTTAAAATATCAAGTAGAGTGACTGGCCCTTTTAGATGCAGCAAAGTAGGTGTTATATCCACAACTTAGAATATAAACTATTCTGATTTTGAACAAAAAACTAGACTTTCAATATCACATCAAAAGAAAATTGGGTTTTCCAATTTTCTAATTAAAAAAATGATGCTCGGGATAGGATATGTGCCTTGTAATCTACATGTGGACTTAGTATCTTCGGCTAGTCGTGGGTGCCCTGGTTGTGCCTCTGCCTACCTCTTCGGGGATATGGGCATGAAGATACTTTACATCAAAAGTTAACCAAATTTTAAATAACCACTCATATCTATTAATCGAGAAATTCCTCTATTATCTTACAATACTATACTAAGTTTATAAAGAAAGTCGGTAAAGTATAAATAAATGAAATAAATATTTTTAAAAGTTATAAAGCAATAGTCCTTTACCGCGCGATTGAAAATGCTTCATTCGCTAGCTGTATGGACATAATAATAATATGTTTAACATATACTTTTTTGAAATAAATTAGGAAAGTTACCTTTTTGGCTTTTAAGTTACTAGCCAACCTGGACTTGGTGGACTTGACTGCATAAAGTCCCGGGTTTGAATCCCAGGTCGGGCAACAAAAAGAAAATTTGGTTTTTCCAATTTTCTAATAAAAAAATGTTGCCTGGCATGTGCCCGACCGACTGTAGGCTTGCCACCTATCACATTGTGGGACTTGGTGTCTTCGGCTAGTCATGGGTGCCCTGGTTGTGCCTCTGCCTTCATCTTCGAGGCAGCGTGAATATACTTAAAAATTATAAAGCAATAGTCTTTTACCGCGTGATTGAAAATGCTAGCTGTATGAATATATGTTAATATATTTAATATAATATGCTTTTTTTGAAACAAAGGAATTACCTTTTTGGTTTTCATTTACTTACAGCTACTACCAGTTAATATGAATGAAAGCATTGTTTTTCCCATTTTCTCTAAAATTTTCCCCCTTTTTCTTATGAACCTCGTTTTATAACTAATACAACAAAAAACCTAACAAAATTGTATTATTAAGTTTGGTTAAAGTTTGGGACTTAGTGTCTTCGGCTAGTCGTGGGTGCCCTGGTTGTGCCTCTGCCTACCCCTTCGGGGATATGGGCGTGAAGATACTAGCTACTAACTACCTAACTAAGTTTGGTTAATAAGTATTATTAAGTTGGCTTTTAATATATTGTAACTGAATAATATTTTTTATAAAGTTTGGGTACGAACATGATGTAATTTAATACTTATTAGCAATTTAAAATTAATTATTGTTTTAGCGCCATCTAACCGACACTGTAAAAACTATGTTTATTACCAGTTACTGAAGTGCTCAACTGAGTATGCCTTGACAGTTCGTATTGAAATACTTGGTTCTGTCGCGATGTGGCACCACTAAACATAAGCATAATAATGTGCACAAATAATGAGTAGTTTTTGCTAGTGAATTCACTTTCTTAATGAACGAGAAAAATAGTATTTTTTTAATTTAATTAGGTAATATCCTGAAAATCATGAATACTTAATACAAAGTCCATTGTAGATGTTGATCAGTAAGGTAACTGTTGAATCTCGATTTCATGCAAACTGGACATTGAAATATACATACATAAATATCTTCACACCAAGTCCCTTACGGGATAGGCGTAGAGTATCGAGTGCCAGACCTCATCCTGATAAACCTGCCTAGCTTCCTTCACATTCATTACCCTTTTCATACAAACACGTCGGTTTCGGAGACTCTTGACACAACCCTCGGATAATATACGATTGATCTGATCTCGAAATGTCAGCCTTGGTCTCCTCGGGTACCTACATCCATCCACATAAGTCGTTTTAGGTACTCTTAGGTATTTTGTTCAACAATATTAGTAGTTTTTGATGCAGGCAATGGTTAGTTTGGGTAGATGCTATTGGATTTACTTCTGTCATTATAGGTTCCTTAAATAAGTAGGAAGATTGCAATTAGGAAGTCTGTTTGTTCTATTTATAAACTGTATTAATGGTTTGTTCTCAGGTATTCGAACGTGAAAGCAAACGCGAACGTATCTTAGAGGCCCGTCTGAGAGAGATCCGTCTAAAGCTTCGTCAGGCGGAAGAAGGCAGTGTGCCTGTGCTTAGCTCAGAAGCGGAAATGGCAGCGCTAGGTGACCGCGACCTGATCGATGCTACAGCAGACTACATGCAGCAAGTTAAAAAGGAACAAGCTGCTATATAAATGAACCAGCTGGTAATGACGAAATGAACCGATGTTTGCACCTAGACCAGAAGTTGCAGCTGGCTATCCAAGCTAAACCTTTAGTTCCTGTAGAATAACGAGTTTATTAAATGGTATTTCCATAATGATACAAGTAAAGCTTTTTTTTATTTCGTCAAATACCTATATTTTAATACTTTTTATCCGTCATCTTTAATTTATTCTAATAAACCAAAGAGTATAATGAACTCTATTGCTAATGAACTGCAATTTTCATTACATTTGTTAGTTCCTAGGTGAAAAGACCGAATCGTTTGAAACATTTTTAAATTTATTCTAGTATCTATTTAAGTATTTCTTTGTATTAGAATCGTTGACTAACACCCTTAACACAAGCATACAATTTGCTTACTTGGTAATTAGATTCAATTTGTGTAACTTGTCCAAGGATATTTATTTGTTATTATTCATTTTTTAAAAGTGAAAATCAAAAATAAAACACAGATCGTCGGTTAGGTAGACCCTTGGAATCGCAACCAGATGCGCTACCCATCTAAAATCCCTCTTCTTGGAATATAACTTCTAAAAAAACACATTAAATGTTATACTCGTATTACATTACCAAGACGGCATCATTAAGTAAATATCAGTCTACGTGCATAACATTATTGACATCACGAAATATGTAAAAGTTTTAGTCAGTAGGCACAAACAGTTATCCCTAGCTTCAATCGAGTTTTAACGTTTTTGGTTCTTCTAGCAGAACCATTTTAGTAAACAAATAAAGTTAGCAATAATAAATATATTGCAATAGTTGATGGTGGTAACTACTCAATAATAATAAGTATGAAAAGTTTTTGGATATAAAAGAGCTCCCGTATTTAAATTTAAAATTTTTACCTTTTATATACTTAAAAAACAATCTATGCGACTACAAACACTTTTTTTCAATACCATTACCTACAACGTATACTTACTTAAGGTGTACTCCTTAAGTAAATGGGAAAAAGAGTAGGTAGCCTACTTTCGAAAAATAAGATTACCGCCAATATTGAAAGAGACGTAGCCAGAACGGATGTAAGAGTTTTGGTTGATGATGTAGTGCTAGAACAAGTGAATGAAATTGTATATTTTGGTTGTGCTTTTAGCAGGGATGGAAGGTACACCGCGGATGTAGAGAGGAGAGTGAGTGCAGGGAGCGTTGGGTAAGCTATTCCAAGGCGAGGTTTTGAGTCAAAAAGCTAGACTCGCTTTGCATAATTCTGTGCTAATCCCAACGTTATTGTATGGAAGCGAGAGTTGGGTATAATAGCATAAAAGTAGAAGAAAGGCGGTCGAAATGAGAGCACTACGGAAAATTTGTGGTTTAACGCTCGCTGACCGCATTCGTAACAGTGAGATCCGAGAAAGAGTGGGATTGAAAAAAGTGGTGGTGTTAAAATTCGAAAGGGCATGCTCCGTGGTTCGCTCATGTGGAAAGATTGACAAAGCAGATACACAATGTCAATGTGGATGGATGTAGGTACCCGGGGAGACCAAGGCTGACATTTCACGATCACATCAATCGGATATTATCCGAGGGTGGTGTCAAGAGTCTCCGAAACCGACGTGTTTGTATGAAAAGGGTAATGAATGTGAAGGAAGCTAGGCAGGTTTGTCAGGGTCGTGAGGTCTGGCACTCGATACTCTCTGCCTACCACGTAAGGGACTTGGCGTGAAGATATGTATGTATGTATGTAAGATTATCGCCAGCAAATTTTATACATGCCCGGTTCAACAGATCTATATTTACGCATTCAGGAAATTTAGAGCGTGTAGGAAACAACTAGTAGCTAGCAAATAAACACACTGACTGAAATAAAATTAATAATGTGAAAAATTGTATCAAACAATTTTATCATACCTATATATATAAAAGAAAGTCGTATTAGTTACACCATTTATAATTCAGGAACTGCTGCACCAATTTGACTGAAAATTGACAGGAAGGTAGCTAAAAATCAGGAGAAGCACATAGGACTTTTTATCCCGTTTGACTGTAACGAAACTAGAAAAAACAACATTTTATTATTTCCCATACAAAATGAACGGGTGGAACGAAGTTCGCCGGAGCAGCTAGGTATGTGTAAATTATGTAAAGATCAGATCATTTACGAAGCCTTTTTACGCAAATAACTAATAATGTCAAGTCTACGAATTCTGAAACATAAATAACAACAGCGACTATCGTTTGAAGAATGCTACTAAAATAGCTACCACACTCTCGAACATTTAAAATTATCCGTGTCCGTGTTGATTCGTAGTAGAACATTACAGCTGTGGTGTTCAGAGTAGTGTTGTGCGGAATGAAACAGTTTGAGAACGGAGAACACTCGGGAGAGGAGAGGGGATGGGTGGAAGGAAATTCCGTTAGAAGTTTGCCGTCTCAAACTACTGAAGACGATGTAATAGTAGATCATTGGCTATATTTAAATGCTGATAAAAGTCATGAAATTGAGAAAAACGTTAAATGCCCAATCAATGAATATGTTTCTAGAACATCAAAGGGTTTAAAGGATAAAGAAATATGTAAGGAAACAGAAAGATCACAAGTTTTTACCAAGGATGACAATGGTGAAATGAAAACTGAGGAGTCTCCATGGCAAGGCGTTGAAGAACAGGAAGATCGTTTGTTGGTGGTATTATCGTGTGTTTTGCCGTTGGTAGGTGTAGAAGCATTACGGATATCTGCAGGAGTGTGCCGAGCGTGGCGTGCTGCTGTGGCTGATGATGGTTTATGGCGACGAGTGATCGCGCCGACTGCTCGGCCGCGAGTGCTGCGTGCACTCCATCACACACACCGATTACATTGCGAACTAAACGATGATCGCTATAGCAGTGAGTATGCTTCGAAACGCCCGTTTTAAATATAGATTTTGATCAGCATTCATTACTTCGCTATTATTGACAACATTTTATGACCAGGGAACAACGAAATAAATTTATGGAGTCAGTTTAAAAGTTAACAACTTTAACATTCTAGTTTTAAGCCCTTGTACTGTTTTGCGTATCACTTACTTTTTTCATTTTTTCAAAATATGTCGCTCTTTATTGAATCATCGATTAAAACTAAAGTTAATCAAGAATTTGTATGCTATCTAAGCAAAAAAAAAAGTGTATTGTCCTATATTTACACAGGATTCCATCATCAGATCTAGACTTGGTGGTAGTGGCACTACTTCGAAAGTACAATTTTTCAAATAAAAAAAATAAACTTGGTACCTACGCATATGTCGAGCAAATCGATTAACATACCTACGTAAAAAGTATGGAGGAATCAAATGTAATATAACATACTATTTAACTAAAAATATCCGAGGTACATCAGCTCATGTCATATTTCCATATTTGCGTTGTCTTTATTGTGAGGTTGGTGTGATTGGAGCTGGCGTACAGAAGCTATGCTGACGTGTGCGCGTTGGCGACGTTACCATACTGTGGCCACAGCGGGTGGCGTGAGCTTCGCCGCCGCTGCTCTTGACACCTCTGCTCGCAAGCTGGCATTACTGCGAGACGATGGATCCGTCACCGTGAGTATGTATATCATGATACAACGAGTCTTCTATTACATCAGTGATAAGATATACATTCATTTAAAAAACTGGCGGTGCAGAAAACTTGCAATTAATAATGCACTTGCCGTTTCGTTTTATTTCACACACGCTTACATTCTAACCGTGTCAGTGCCTGAAACTCTAAAAACCGTTCTTCTCTGCTGTATTCTATCCTACAGCGGCAGCATAAATTTAATTTTATGGTGAATATAATATTTTGAATAGTTGTGAGTAGTCTTACAATAACCCAGCTTTTTTGGTTTTTCTTTTCACAAAAAAGCGAAATCAATGAAACTTCATCCAGAAGTAGAAATTGAAGTGACAAACAGTTTTTCTAACTTCCGCAATAATATTCAGTTCACAAATAAATGTACCTGAAGTGCAATCATTTTAAAATTTTAAAAGATGCTTTGTACAAAATTAAAGGATAAAATAATTAATGTTAAGAATATACTGACGACAGGTGTGGGAGCGAACTGACAGAGTTGAGAACGTGTTGGGCGATTGGTGTGAGCGGTGGAGTGGGCGGGCCAGCTCTGAGTGGCGCAGCGCTGTCAGTGCAACATGGGCGCCAACTGCTCGCCGGCTACTGCTTGTCGGTGCTCTTGCCCTTACCGATCGGTCTGAACTCATACTTCTCGGCTTCAATGGTATGCAACCGTGCTACTGCACTCACTTATACTCACTTATCTAAACTTCAAAAACTCTTACACTTTCGCCTCTATTTAGACTGTACATCATAAAACGTAGCGCACGATGAACTTGAACATCGGTTAGAGTCATTTTTACACATCAAAAAATATACGTGGTGGTGTCAAGAGTCTCCGATATCGACGGGTTTGTATGAAAAGAGTAATGAATATGGAGGAAGCCAGGATCGTGAGGTCTGCACTCGATATTCTCGGCCTGCCTCGTAAGGGTCTTCGCGTGGCGTATGTAAAACGTGTAAGGAATAAACTATCTTCTACTTTTCCTTGCCTATTACTAACACCATAATGTCAATGTTATTGTACGGTCTGGATTGAAGCGCAGACTTATTTCATTGACCTAACACCCCGGTCATGTACAGTGATGCATCTGCAATATGTGGTATTTTTAGGTTGCCTCTAACCGACAAGCGAGTCGCGTATTTTTTCGCTGTCTCATCCTATAAAAATGTTAAGTTTAAAGAGTATATTTATCGACAGATGAGTGGGAAGGACGCGTGCTTAGTCGCAGCGAGGGTGGTCCAAGTGGTGCCGGCGCGTGCTGGGCGACAGACGAGGCAGTTCTTACATCGCAGTTGAAGTTGCTGGCGCCTTCGCTTGGATGCACTACAATATGGCTCACCTCCGCCACACAGGTACGTAGACGTTATAAGTGGAGCTTAAACTTCTACAAAATGTAAAAATGTGTATGGAACAGCCACTTAAGCTCGGTTCTTGTAATTAACGAACCGTAATAATAACCATTGGTAGTTGGCTAAAAGCTACGCACCATTACTCATAGTTACACAAATTTTTCAAGTTAACAGTCGATAACAAACTACCGTATTAAGATTTTGTACTTTTTGTACAAAAAACAAACATTCGTAAGCAAAACGACTCGTTTCTTGAATAGAGGAACCGGGCATTAGTGATCACTGTGTATCTTTCAAACATTAACCACGATGACTACACGATTTGCTATACCAACGCTGATGTTTGGCTAGTCTTAACGGCTATTGATATTTGAGACTATCGAATGCCGTATTGATTCGCAATAAGGGCAGGCCATCCAATACGGTGATGCAAGAGTGAGTTTATTCAGACAGATGATTCACTACGTCGTTAGTGGTTGTTGTATCATAAAATTTATCTTATATTTTTTTCGTCACAATCAATGTGTTTGAATGTTACAATAGGAAACGCAGTCGGAGTACGCTGGTGTGACAAAGCCGTTGCTACGAATCTTCAATGAGGCGGCGACTCATATCTCGTAAGATCTTATTGATATATCTCTGAATAACGCAAAATATACTAAGTATGTGATTACACAATTCTTGTTTAAAGACATTCGATACTAAAAAGGGTGCATTCTCTGCAACAAATATATGCTGTCATCCTCCCAAATTGGTTTGTCAAAGTTGTCATACATCTGTTGAAGTACAAGCTGTTGAACGTATTTGATTGATCGCTAAACTCTAACTGATCTGTTTTGAAAGTGACACTTATGTGGAGCATTTGCTCTTCTAAAGCTGTTTATTATTAGCAAACTCAAATTTTTTACATTACTAAAATCAGCTTTAAAATATTTGAAGGTGTTTGGATTTTAACACCTTTAAATCCCAACGTAACTTAATAATTCAGATCTAGAGGAAATGAAATCGAAGTTGGACAGGGTATTGAACTCTTTGACCTTTTTAGAATCTTAGGAGAAGTCAGAAAACCGATGAGTAATGAATATGCCTTGCACTACCAGGGTATGACAATATAATGCAGTGTACCAAATTACTCGACTGAAGTAGGATTTATGGGACGTGAAAAAATTTTATGCATGGAATGTTAGTCCGGGCTCCATTGCAAAATAGATATTCTGCCTTCTTGCCAAGCAGTTCGTAAAAGGCGAGCGTAGGCTTACCTTCACTGACACCGTGACATCTCACTAGGTGGTAGAATATAGCACCGACTCGCCCAGATTAATACCACCGCCTTATCTATAATTCTGCCGCCATAACGTCAGTCCTTGTAGTTGACGTGTTCTGGTTAGGAGAATAAAGTAGCCGGTATACTTACTTTTGCTCGAGGCCTAACATCACCGCCTTAGGTTGGCAACGCACAATTACCACCTTTGGCGTTCTAGGCGGCGTGAATTTTTTACCATTAGGAAATCCGTCTGCGTGTTTGCTTCCGATCCCATAACAAAAATGTGCAAATTATTGATGTTTTGCATTGTCGACCACTAGATAGTACATATTTACCTTCGCCCTTGAATGGTTAATGTCCAGTGTATATGCCTTATTCAACCGTACAACTTCCTTGCCTTGGATTCGATTAACCATGGGTGCAGGCATTTGCGTAATGAACATTTAGATGTCTGCATTTCCGAGTTTCGGTGTTTATTAAATTTATTCTGGTATCTATTTAAATATTTCTACGTATTAATTGTTGGCTAACACCCATAACAAAAGCATTTACTTTAGGGTCGGATATTTATTTATTTAATGGGGCTGTTTACTAACTTCATCTATAAGTACATATTATAATTATACTTCATTGCAATATCAAAAAGTATTAGTATTAGGACCTAAAGTATTAGGGAATACTTTAGGTTCAGAAACATTTCAATTTGTATTTTTCATTTTTAAAAAATATTTTTACAGAAACATTGCAGTAGCCGAGGTACCTGCTGATGCAACAGTTCCATATGAAGAAGACGAAGAAGAAAACGACTTCAGTGATAGCCCTTCTGCAGCTTACTATCACGCACTACGGCCGGTATAGAGCTGCATAGTTTACTACTCCTTGTTGTTTAGAATTAGGTACCGAATATTATTAATAAGAAAGTAAGTTTGCTAAAGTATACGTCCCGTTTTTATCCTGCAAAAACATGGGCTAGTTTTTAACCTTTGAGGCACGTGAATCTTATAACAACTGCATTTTCTTTGAGGGCTAAAAATGAACAGAATTATTTAAAAATTGTCGTATAATTAGAACTTCAGATATTAGATATCCACTATAAATTATATTGCTACTAGCTATTGTCCGCGGCGATGCTCGCGTGGTTACACAGGAATACTGTCTTGGGATAAAAACTATTATATGTGTTGACCCACTTGGGTCACCTTCCCTTGGGTTACCTTCTATGTGTGCCAAATTTTATGAAAATCATTTCATCGTTTTTTGCGCGAAGGAGTAACAAACATTCAAACTTTCGCATTTATAATATTAATAAGATGATTGAAATTAATAGGATGATTGAAATTAATAGGATTCGAATGATCATTAATAATTTTAAAACACATTTACATTCAGGAGCATTCCAGTAAAAGCTTGATATGATATCCATTTCCAGGCATAATGATAATTAGTAATGACTTATTCATTATCTTTTACAATTTCATGATGGTATGAGTGTTAGGTTAAATTTTACATAATATTAGGCACTTTGTAGAGATATGTAGTACGGTAAATTTGTTATTATAATCAGGTAAATATACGGACGGAAAGTAGCCGCGTGTTGGTGTGTGCGGGTGGCGCTGCGGGAGGGGTGCGGGGACGTGCAAGCGCGCTACTGGTGTGGCGATTGCCCGCCCTGGAGCTCACGGAGCAACGTGTCACCGAGCGACTCGACGAGCGCGCTCGCCGCCGCCGCGCGCTTCGTGAGCTAGCCAACCCTGATCCACCAGAGCCAACTGCTGACGAGGTGCGAGCGCTCTGCACGCCGCCCGACGCCATCTGTCAACTGCACCATCTTATAGTGGGACTGGTCGTGCATCCCAGGTTGTTGTTCACCTAATAATGCTTATTCTTCTATACTCATACTCTCAGTAAAACCAATTATTAGATTAGCTAGGTAAGGGTAGTATAGAACGTAAGGTACTATTCTACATTAGATACCTCATACTAGTTATGATACTATGAATTTCATATATGATTTACACGTCGACTATTAGGAATAATGACGGTAATATTGTGTTGTCTGCTTAAGGCTGAGATATCAATCATCTTGTCTAAATTTGTAAGTTTATAGGCTACCCTAACATTTAAAACAAAACAAAATTATGTCGGCTATAACAATTTTGAAAAAAACAAATTTCTTAGGTGGTTCCAGTACTCAAAAAAACTTTCTTATCACAAAATAAGATCTGATAGATATTTGCCACAATTTAAAGTTACACAAAATTTAACACTTTTTATTATATCCAGCATCTGATTTAAACTGATATATACCACGTACCCATATTTATACAAACTGTTTATAACACAGTGACATGCAATGACATGTCAATCATGTATAGAATTTAACACGCTTGTTTGTAAATTCTTCTTTTGAATATTGGTAAACATTCTTGTAGATTTCCTCGAAGAACAAATTGAAAATAATAGTATATGTACAATTAATAACTGTGTGTTTGTCAGTGGACGGTGCGTGTGGGCAGGCGCAGAAGGCGGCGCGTGGTGTGTCTCACTGCCAGGGTTGCAACCGCTCGCCCGCGTCACATCTCCGCCTGACGCAACGCGCGCTTTCGCTTCGCCTCATTACCTGCAACTAACCGTCGATGACGATATATTAATCACGTAATTACAATGTTGTTACATATTTTGATCTAGGAAATGGTAGATTTTGTTCATATGGCCTTTATGGGATTACTAACCTATTCAAAACGCTAGCTATTACTTCTTCTTTTGAGAGTGAGATAGCCGATGAAGCTTAGGTTTAGGTTGACAAAAGCGTTTATTGTCTTTGATGGTTGGTATATTTTTGAAAAATATGATAAGTATTAAAACATTTCAAATTATCGTTTTATTTTTTAAACAATTATTAGTATTTTTTAACAACAAAATATATTAATTTAATTTTAATTTGCAAATATGATACAATAAATAAATAGTTTCATGGAAGTTTATTTAATTTTATATATATAAACTTTATATATATAAAATTAAATAGAAGGGGAATAACTGAACGTATCGCAATTCTTAACATTAAACTTAATATAGAAAAAGAAGAAAATTGGTCCATTATCCAGGCGTATTCACCAACGGAATCTAGCAAAAAG
>NJDC01002507.1:115974-141825 GCA_002245475.1 Calephelis virginiensis
AAAATGAAAACTAAAAAATATAAAATATGTTTAAAATGTTTAATTACCACAAGTTCATACAAAATAATTCACTTCTGTTATGTTGCATATTTATTAATTAAATTTGTAGCTTAACATTGTCTCTGCAAATTTTGTTAGTCCAATGGGTCGCGGCAACAGTACAGCTCGCGTGTTTGCGGTGCGATCTTGCTCTCCTGGTGCCGAGCTGCGCGGCGAACTGCGCGGCGAGCAACCAGTACTAGCGACACTGCTGTTGCCCCGCGGCTCCGCCTCTTCTGCTGCCGCCATTTTACTCACTGTCGACTCGCTGGAGGTTTGCCTGAGAGTATTTATTTAATAGAGTTTCCAGTATACGCATACTAGTTAAAGTTGTATTCTTTTAATATCTAATTTATACATACCCATTATTCTAGTCAAACACTTATTCGTATTTTAAATGTTGATAATGGCATATGTATGCAAAAAGTTTAAAACCATTTTATGGCAGAAATCGAAACTAAGGCTGTTTAGTTTCGGCTTTTATGGTCGAAACTGACCGCGACCATAATCGAAAAATTGAGTCAGCCACTAACAAAAATTTATGAATTTTGAGTATTAAATCTACTTATCTTAAAAACCAGTTGTTAGATCTAATTAAGTTTAGGCATATGGGACTATGTATGAATCTATTTGAAAAAGAAGAACTATCAAACTTTATACGTCGGTGATCAAGTATTCGTATAATAAACAAACAACCCGCCACTTCCCATGGCCTCACCAACCAGATCTCAGTTTTACGGGTCGAAACTTTAGAAGAATACATGAGGTTCTGCTACGTCTTTGGCTTTCCTCCTCGTGTGACTTTTCTCACCTTACCAGTTACTTAACCCATAACCTTTGTCCCTAATGACATCTCTACCCTGAAGGGGCATACTTTACTGTCAGGGCACTTGCTCGCCTTTCTTCTCCAGGGATCTCCTTCTGTTCTGTCGTTGTCGCGCGAATTACCCTTAAAGTATACCGGAGAGCCTACCAACTCCAGGTAGTGAGCCGGTCCTACGCATTCCACTCGATTCTTTTCGAAGAAAGCCGCGGGCGAATGCTACTCTCTACGATAATGTAATGAAATATTTTAAGCCAGGGTTACAATTTTAATACCTATGTATTTTATTTCTCACAGGTGTGGGAAGCAGAGAAATCCACAGTGTAAAGAAGAGACTCAAACTCAGTGCTGGATGACCAAGAAGTTCATTACACAAACAGGATATTTAACTATTGTTTTCCTAAATACAGCTTCCTAATCTAAATTTCTGAAACTGAGCCAATAAATACGTTATAAAGATTATCTATGTTTTTTGTCATCGGCACTTCGTGGGATTCCATTTTTATGATTTAAATGGTGAAGTTTGTATTTTTTAGGTATAATGGCTTTATAGGCATATTTAGGAAAGCCGGTAAGTCACAAACACAAATAAGTAACTTTCATAAAAATAATAAATATCTGTGGTCTAACGGTCCGGCGTTGGACTTGACTTCTTGAGGTCCCGGGTTCGATCCCGGGCCGGGCAACAAAAGAAATGAAAAGAATGGGCCCAGGATCGGATATATGCCTGGTTGGCGATAGGCTTGCCACCTATCACATTATGGGATTTAGTGTCCTCGGCTAGTCCTGTGTGCCCTGGATGAGCCTCTGCCTGCCTCTAAAGGGATATAAGCGTGAAAATACTTACTTGATATTTCTGGAAAAAATATTAATGAATAAGTAGGGGAAATACGGACAAAATGACATGTATGTACAAAATGACATAGTCCCATTATTTCAAAATTGGCGGTATTTAGATACGTTTCTGCGAATGTATTACGTGACGGCAGCCATATTGACAGTTCTGTCAGACGTTGAGCGCCATTCTCATAGTTGAGCCGCAGTAATCAGTTCTAACGTGTTTTTCACCGTCAAAAGTTTATTTAACAGATTGTTTTCTCCTGTTTTTGGTGCTAAAATCGATGAATTATGCTAGTAGCCAGTGATTTCGATTAACTTTATAGCAATCATTAGTTATTTGATTGAGTTTAGATTTTTTTTTTGTTTTCAGTTACATTTGGGCAAAATGACATACAAAAAAAATGGACAAAATGACATGGTATGTCATTTTGTCCTTAGTGTTTCTGATAACATTTATTGTTTTGTTTAGGTGATATGCCGCGAAACTATAAAAGAAAAACTAATCGGCAGTCTTGGAGCCAAGAATCCTTGAGTAAGGCTATTGAAGCATGGAAGCAAAAAATATGAGATGGGAATTGGCAGCAAAAACATTTGGTGTACCTCAGGCGACGCTTAGAAGACATGCACTAAACATGAACAAAACCTTAAATTCTAACTCTAAAGGACTAGGAAGATTCAAGAAAACATTTACATCTGAAATTGAGTTAAATCTCTGAAATTTAGTAAAACACATTAAGTTTTTGGAAACACGACTTTTTGGTTTGACGCGAACATCTCTCCAAGAGCTTGCCTTTGAACTAGCCGAAAAAAATGGTTTCGATCACCCTTTTAACAAGGACCAGAAACGTGCTGGACAAGAATGGCTTGAAGGTTTCCTTAGAAGAAATAAAGATGTTTCGCTACGCTCTCCAGAACCAACTTTTGCTGCAAGAGCGCAAGCCTTTAATAAACCTCAAGTAGCAAAATTTTTCCGCATTTATGAAGAAGTGTTTGTTACTAATGTGACAAATCTGATTTTGGAAAAATGTGAAGAGGAGCCTATTACAGTTGATGTAGCTGGAGTAACATGCAAAGATAGTGTGGGAAGTGGTCCATCGAAGCAATCACTGACATATCCAGTTGCTACTATTTCGCCAGCACCACAGGGTCAGTTCATTCGAGGCCAAGGAAAAAGAAAAATTAAACCTGTCAAAAATGATTGGCTTTTAACTTCTTCTCCAAACATGCAAGAAATTATTGCTAAAAATAGACCAAAAAATCCACCCGTAGAAAAGAAGCGACAGGTTAAACGAAAAATTTGTGATGAGGATGAAATAAATATTTCTGGTTCCAAAAACGCTTAGAGACTAGAATCAGAGAAGAAATTGAGAACATTGAGGCAGCATACATCGAGGCAAATGACGATGATAGTGAGTGCGCTTGCATTTATTGTAATGACCTCTTTTTCCGTTCTAAGCCCGGCGAAGGTTGAGTACGATGCATGACTTGTTCCCTATGGGCTCATTCGACATGTGCTGATGTCCCAAGGAATACCAAACAATTTTGTTGTGAACTGTGTTTTTAAAAATTGGTATGTCATTATGTCCATACTATATGGACAAAATGGTTTTTGTCATAAGTTATATTTTATCTTATTATATATTTTATTATAGTTCTTACTTGATTAAAAGACTGTGTTACTGGCAGTCAATGAACCTAAGATGTAAAATAAGCCTTTATTTTGCTAATTCCGCGTAAGCAGTGTAACCGTTGTGGCAAATAATCCTCCAAACGACACAGAATGTGACAAGCCTAACTGACGTTAGGCTTGTCACATTCTGACAGAGCTCGGGAAACAATATAAATTGTCACGTTCTTTACATGTGACAACCCTACCTAAAGTTCCCACCTCCCACCTCCGCGACCAGATCACAAATAGAGTCCGAACACGGGAAACAAAACCACTTGTCACGTCCTTCGCCAACTTTGTCGAAGCACTCACCACAGAGAACACCAAATCGCACTCGACGTACGTTTCGCCTCTACACCGAGGCATCCTCAGGAATTCGACCGTACCGTACACACGACGACACACGAACCTAAGATGATTATAAATAATTGAGACTGATTTTAGTGCCATAAAATAAATAAATATGATTGAAAAACAAAACACCCTGTCATTTTGTCCGTACTTCCCCTAGTTTATATCTAAATATAAGTAGTAAAGAAAGCAAAATGGAGTACTCGTATACATATTTCAAGTGACATTTTATATTTTCTAATGAAACTAAGTGTAGTTTCAAGAAAAAAGGAAAAAAAAGCAGATACGTTTTCTTAAGGAAGCATAAAGTAAAAAATACAATTCAAGGTTGGAATGTTAACCACCTTAAGTAAGTTACTGTTATGAACTTAGAATTATAATACAACAACAACAGACACTGACATAATTACCGGCAAGAATAAAAATGATGCAGTGATATTATTCAGTCAGCCGTTGCAGGATTTATCCCCACATTTATTATTTTATTTTATTAACCCACTCCAAAAAGTAAGAGGCTATCGATTTCTATGCTTTTTAATTTTTGATAATAAGTAATTACTTAGTCAATAACTATTTACTACTAAACTATAATTGTGTATTTTGAAAAGTTGCAAGTTAGTTATATGTAAATTCGCTACTCGAAGATTCGACAAGTGATTTCTGAGTAATCATCACTACACAGTATAAAACAAAGTCGCTTCCTCTGTTCCTATGTGCGTTTGTATGCTTAAATCTTTCAAACTACGCAGAGTTTAAAGTATCATGCCCATCATCTTGATGCGTGGCGATCTACAACTGTGCGATTCTAAAGACATTTTTTACCTCGCACAATACAATAATCAGTAACCGAAGGCGGTATTCACAAACAGTTATGGCTTAGGGACCTTCAAGAAAAGAGCATACTCATTCCTTAAAGGTCGGCAACGCATTTGTGATACTCCTGGCGTTGCGGATGTCCGTGGGTGGCGGTAATCACTTTCCATCAGGTGACCCACTTGCTCGTTGTCCAACTCTAGTATACAAAAACGGATTTTGATGCGGTTTTTTAATAGACAAACTGTTTAAAGAGGAAGGTTTATATGTATATTTTAAACCCGTGCGGAGCCGGGGCGGACCGCTAGTAATTTATATTGCATAAAATTTCCCACATGTTCCGGGGCACAGATAATTTTTTTACAAAAGTGTCGTCCACAACCTAGTTTAGTTCGACAGCACTAAACAGGTTTTGTCACTTTTTATCGCTTTCGGTGAAAGAAGATAGATAGATAGATGTCTCTCACTAGTTTTTGGATAAGGGTATAATCTGTAAAAGAAGCCATAACTTAAATGAGTGTAGTTAGTGCTCACCATTTGTACTATCATTGATAATTTTTCAATAACATTTGCTGTAAGAAATGATGGCGCGGAAAGTGATAACCTACTAATATAACAAAAAAAAATTTGAGAGGTGTCAAGGGACACCCGGATGTAACGAAGTTCTCTCTCCCCCCCTCTCTCTCTCAATCTCTATCAATCTCTATCAATCTCTAGTAATCTCTATATCTGTCTCTATCTCTCTTATAGAGAGAGACAGACAGAGAAACATGAAAAAAATAATAATAAAAAAGAAATAAAAAAATAAAAATAAGAAAATAACATAAAAAAATATAAAGACAGACAGAGAAACATGAAAAAAATTAAAAATATAAGAAAGTAAAAAAAATCAAAAATAAAAAAAAACCTGCGCAATCCGCAAAGCTTACAATAGCTTACTATAGCAAAAAGTGTCGTGACAACTTTTCGTAAGATTTTTTTTCCGTCTAGCCTCCTTTCACAACGCGCAATAAGGAACTTCGTTTCAAAAAGAAAACAAATATAACATCTATATTGAGTACGAGCAAAGTGTATAGAAAGGATAGAGTAAACGATCGCAGCACACGCTGCGGCAGAAATGTGTAATAAAAGGGGTTAGTGAAATTTGATAATCAAACGTTGTTTTGAAAATGGGTCATTATTCTTGTTGTGTTATACCTAACATTAAAAAGCAATTATAGTGTAGACTGTAGGCAGTCAGTGTACATTTAAGGGTTTTTTCCAAAGCAACCCGAAAAATAGATCAAGGAATCAAACGGGTAGCTGTTGTTAACGGTAAAAGTATGTGATGAAGGACACAACCTTGAATAACGATGTTAATTAAAGTATCTTCACGCCCATATCCCCGAAGAGGTAAGCAGAGGGACAACCAGGGCACCCACGAATAGCCGAAGATACTAGGTAAGTTCCACAATGTGCTAGGTGGGAAGCCTATCGCCAAGCGGGCACATATCCCAATCCCGGGTAAAGTTATTTTTATTAGAAAATTGAAAATTTACATTTTCTATTTTTTGTTGGTTACTAAAATATACAATGATATATAACAACGATAATTAAAAAATGATACAGAATGTTTACTATTTATGGTATTATTGTTTATTGTTTAGCATGGATCGCCATGGTATCCAAAACCTGACGACAACATATGTAACATTTCGTAGGAGGCAAAAATCAGAAGCGCAAGTAAGTCCAAGTTATATCCCCCTGATACTACCCTTAAGAAAATTGAAAGCGGAAGGTTAATGAGTCGCATATACAAGCAAGATATACACACCTGATTAAACAAAGAACCACAAAAGCTGCAGTAGATATAAAACAACCAATAAAGTAATAATGAAAACAGGAAATCAAACTTAACTTTAGCTTTAGCTTTATTTACGCTGAACACAGTAACGCTAAAATTAAAGTATATATTCCAACAACTTGAAGAATTGTAAGAACTGATCACAGAAAAAGTATGAAAGGTGTTACACTGACGAAAATCGATTCAAGACCATTTTTAAGTTGTTTTGCTTAGTGAAAGCCCTACTGTCTGCAGAAACAATAAACCGAGAATTTGCTGATATATCATCAACAATACCTGTTGAACTGCTAGTAATTGAGTAAATTCGATTTTTACAAACCAAATTAACTACGAAATATACAGTTTCAGTTAAGGACTGGCTTCTAATATTTTTCATGAAAATTAAAACTGGATTAACTGGTTTTACACTCTCGATATCAGTTCCTCAAATCACTTTCATTTTCCCCTTAAATTGTTTTTAACAAATATCTATAAAAACACTATAGCATTTTAATTATATTTTATTATGCAAAAAATATGATGCAGCTATCATCTACTTTTTGACATACTCCACTTAAGTTGCGTTTACAAGGTGGCGCTTTTGTCGTGCACGTTCCGAATATAAATCGATTACTGTTTGTTAGTCTCGCTAAAACTCGAAAATGGCTAAACCGATTTAGCTAATTTTGGTTTTTAACTATTTGCTCAAGTCCAGGGAAGATTTAAAAGATAAGAAAAATGGAAAACTGCAAGGAAACTAGGAAATACAAAGTTTTTAATTTTTCCCATATAAACCGAACGGATGGAACGACGTTCACCGGGACAGCTAGTAATAAATAGCAAACTGAGTAAAACTGCCAGCTATCATCTACTTTTTGATATACTCCACTTAAGTTGCGTTTACAAGGTGGCGCTATTGTAATATAATAATTATTTCAATAAAGAACAGAAACATTTATTTCTATTTTGCGTGGATTCCATCATCAGATCTAGACTTGATAGCAATGGGGACACTTCCGAAGCACCTGTATGTACGCATGTATAAACAAATCATATTAGGTACAGTAGTCGGAGATCATCACATGATTGCTTGTACATGTCGGGAATTGAATCCGAACTTCATGTCGAACCGAATATTTGGTAATTTTAGGCGTATACGCTAACATCTCGACTAACGAGGTGGCCAATTCATATTGTTGAAATCATAACGCTTCCTTTTGATGTTGACTTATCGGTTATAAATGGCTACATAGCCATAAGCATAGCCTAGTAGATTATATCAAAGCCAACTGGATGTAGCCTTTCTAGCTGTATGTATTGACTTGGACCTAGGACACACCGGCATGGCTCTTCTTCTTCCAGTACGCACTGCTACCAGACTCTATCGCTTCGTAAGTACTACATTCAGAAATATTCATTCCATTTGTATTAATGTACATTATTATTTTAAAGTAACATATTTTACGAATCAGGTAATTTTTATATTTAGATAGCAATCAAGCAGACGTCAGTCCTGGTGGTAACAGACAACCATCACCCGTAGATATCAAAAATGGAAATGGTGCGTTGCTAACATGAGGCTGAAATGTTAGCATCCGTGCCCACATAAAGATTAAAGTTAATCCTTAATCTTTGAACCTGCACACGACAATAAGAATATAAAATTCTTTATCTGTAATATATACCTATAGCTTATCTCTAGGCGAAGTTTGTTTCTTATATTCAGGTGCGCTTTCATAAATATAAAGCATACATACACATTTTATTAAATTTTTAGTTTTGATACAGTTCTGTTAAAGAAAGAGATTTCTAAAAAATATAGTAATTTCAAAACTAAAAAAATATAATAAAATATGTGTGTGTGTCTTATATTTTAATAAGATTGAACATAAGAAATCCTCTCGCATTGTTATCAAAACGTATCTTTTTTTTTAATTCGTCACTATGTTATATAACAAATCTGAACACGGCAATCGACAATATAAAAAAAGCAGAAATAGCCAGAGCCATTAGCAGCACTAGATCACAAGGAGTGGAAAGCAAAAAGAGAGTCTTAATTATGCTAATTATTTAAAGGAACAATTAAGAATCTCAGGTTTGATTGCATATATTTATTAATAATTTCGTATGTCTCTGTGCAGTAAATGTAGTGCACATATGAGGATAGGAAATATAGCCTTAATAATAGCCCTATAGTATAATCAAGACCCTAATTCCCTAAAGCCCTAGCACCCTAAAGCCTAATGAAGACTATCATATTATAAGATATGTCATAATATTAATACAATTAAGTGAAGCATAATGTTTGGACCCCTTTTTACAAAAATTGCACGGACGGAGAAATATGAAATTGGGTACACCTTTAGCTTATGTGTAGTAGAAGCGCATAATATTTTAATAATAATATTTATAAAGTACATTAAATCAATAAATCATTACAAGTACTACCATACATTTGACACACCTAAACAAAAATAATGATAGCGAAAAAAGATCACAGATTGTGCCAAAACTATATTCATAATGATTGGAAACAAAGTAGTTGGTCTTTATAAATTAAAATGGCGTTCTTATCAAAAAGACAATCGACAGTAGAACCTTAATAATGTTTGAAATGTTTTAATAATTTATAATAAATAATTTACAACTAAAATTTATTATCACCTCTATGGTCTAGCTAGTCTAGGGATCGATTCCAGGGTCGGGCAAAAAATAGAGGATTCAGTTTTTCCAAATTTCTAATAAAAAAAATGTTCGGGTTCAGATATTTGTCCGGTTGGCGATGGGCTTGCCACCTATCACATTGTGGGACTTGGTGTCTTCGGCTGGTCGTCGATGCCCTGGTAGTACCTCTGCCTACCTCTTCGGGGTATAGGCGTGAATATATTTTTTACTTTTTTTTATTTATTATGGTAATGGTATTATGGTAAATTGTAAGTAAGTGTGGTAAGCCTTGCACCGTGAGACCCAAAACGACAGACAGACAATAGTACGAAGCAAGGTGCTAAGGTTGGATTTTCTCATTGCAAGTGGAGCAGGCTCACACCGCCTAAGACGCCTAAAGGAATCTTGACAGCAGTCAGGTGCGTCAAGTAGTTGTAAAGATCATGGAGTTCTAGTTACGTGGAAATAAGATTTAACGGTTTGACTCCGCTGGCAATGAGAAAATCCAACCTTAACACCTTGCTTCCTACTATTGACTGTCTGTCGTCTCGGTTCTCATTGACAGATGTTACGTGGAAATAAGAGTCAACGGTTTGTTGTACTCTAACAAGTTTATTTTAAATTTAGTAACATATACTACGCCTTATGGTTTTATGTGATGTTTAGTGCACAGATAACAATTGTTTGTGTGTGTGGCACGTGTAAACGGCGGCGAGGATGGCACGTGCGGTGCTAGCTTGCAGTTTTAGGTGGTTTCATTAGCTGTTGAGCAATTGATTTTAAGTCGCGTGTCCGGGCCACATGAGGGGCCCTGGATCCTGCAGATGGCCTTAGGACTTCTTTGATGTCTTCGAACAGTTTATCTGTTTGGGTTAGGATCTCTTATGTAGAATAGACCATTCACATCTTTGTCTACAACCTCATAAGAGGCGAGCATAGGCTAAACAAGCTCCGCACCTTAGTATTGTCAAAGGTCACCTTGATAGTAATTGTCCAGAACACAACAAAGAAGTCTTCAGGCCATCTCCACGACCCAAAGCCCTTCACATGGCCTGGCCACGCGACTTACAATCAATTGCACAACAGCTGATCACACCACCTAACCATACCACCGTGCGTGCCGTCTTCGGAGCCGCTTCCACACATAAACAATCTTTATGTATACATTAGCCATCACAACTCAAATAGCCATAGTATATATTGTAATATTTTAAATAAACTTGTCTGCGCACCGTAGACTCTCACTTCCACGCACCTATAACCTCACGATCTTTACACCTACTCTCCTAATACGCCTTTCACTTCGGCCAAGACTCCTTAAGCCGTCATATGTGATCAGTGGTGCGAGCCTGCTCCACTGGCAATGAGAAAAGCCAACCATAAAACCTTGCTTCCTACCATTATCCGCCTGTCGCCTTAGGTCTCATAGTGGCAGGTTTCCCACATTTATTTATTATATCATTTATATATATCGTATGATATGATAGGCTTCGTAGCGCTCTAGGTTAGGGCTCTAGGGAGTTTGGTTCTTGGCTACACTGTTAAGGGCTATTATTCCTATCCTGATATGTGCAGACTACTGCCTGCACAGTAACAAAATAAGTATTTGAGTCTTAAAAGCTTATAGTAGGTAGCTTAAGCTTTAGAAGGACCCACACTAATACTTATAGTAATGCAACTTACACCTTGTCTAATGAAAAATCGCCCAAGTCTGTTATAATATTATTTCATATGTTGTCTACAGGGTGCGCGCACGCGGTCACTGAGGTCAGACTGCAAGGGCAGTAAGCCACCGAAGTGTCCACCATGCCCACCCCGTTCACCGCCTCCTTGTCGCCGGCCGCAACCAGAGTGCTCGCGTGCCATTCGCGTCGTCTGCTGTCCACCGCCTGCCGGTCGTCGCCCGCCCTGTGATCGTGCACCCCCGCCGTGCCCACTCACCTGTGAAAATGTCACCACCAAAGAGGCTAGCTATACTTTTTATAATATTAGTATTATATAATAAACATATACTCATATTTCAATTCGACAAAAGGCAGCTAAAAATATGGGCACGTAAGCTTCCTAGTAACCTATAAACATCTAGATTATATCTATTGTGTTTGTTCAATGTCAAAACAGGACTAAAGCCTTACCAATAAGTGGAATATCTTAATATATATATTGTGTCACGTTGTTTGTCCGCGATGGACTCCTAAACTACATAACCGATTTCAGTCAAATTTGCACACCTGGTGCAGTTTGATCCAACTTAAAAGATAGGATAGCTTACATCTCAATTTTATGATCAAAAAAATTACCATCCGAGTAAAGCTGGAACAGGCATCTAGTTTGTATATATAAAGCTTAAACTATTTTAAATATTTAAAACTAAACTTATTTTACAGAAATCAAAGCCAACAATAACAACAGCAACACGAAAGTATAGTTCAAAATCAAACGAAGAATACGATAGCTGTGTTGGTAATCTGGATCGAGTTGCGCAGCGTTTGAAAGCGGCCGAAAAAATCCGACGGGCGGAATATGAGAAGGAAGTGACTATGCGTCAGCAATTGCCTGCACCTGAGCAAACCGCCTATATGCTGCCGGCTGATCGACAGTGCTTGCGGGCATCCGACGGTCGAGACTACACCGTCGCTGACACTATGTCAGAATCAGCTTATTGCGGCCCATGCCGCTCTCCACCCCCTCCTTGTCCAGTCAAATTAATATCAGAAGACAATTGTGAAATACAACGCAGTGTTTACGCAGACCCATGCAAACACTTACCGCGTGTGTTTGTCGAAATTGATAGGTGTCAGCCTTCTAAACCTGTCGAATCTTCGCCTGGTTTCAATCTACCTACACAATCGAAACATCACATTGACAATGCTAGGACAGAAAGCCTTACCACACGGATAATGGGAAAGCTAAAACGGAGTAGTAGTGCCTCGTGTCCACGAAAGCCTAATGAGCCTCAGTGCGGAGGTGGAAAGGCACGACATGCATTCGACGAGCAATGGTGCAAGTCCCCACCATCACCCACTCCCGAACCTACCAAATGTGAAGAACCCTCTATTATTGAAAAGCTGCGTCGTCGTTCCAGCAGTTCTAGTGCGGATAAATGCAACCAAAAACGAGGCTTTCACTCTGCAGTGATGTTATATGGATCTGGACTTTCGATTACAACTGACACCCCTAAATCTACCGACGCATCGCAACCCCAAGCAAACAAGTTAGACGAAGTTCTTAAGGAAAGAAGTGAGTATCATGAAGCTGGCCAAGGTCGAATAGTAGGAATAGACTGCAATACTAAAGAAAGTAGAAGTCAAAGCGCTGGAAACCTGGAGCTGCCTGTACCTTCTAATGCAGAGAAAGTACGAGTACAGGTATCGTTAGATTATGATTCTGAAAATACTAAAGGCCCTTGTTCTAAAACAATGATATCTTCTTCAAGCAAACAAAATATAAAAACATTGTGCTCTGATGTAAAACAAAATGATAACTCTTGGCTATCTCTAAAAAAATTGCAAAAAAAGTTTTCTGCGTGTCGTAAAAGCGATGATCCGTCGAAGAAGAAACCGTCATCTGCTGGAACCTGTCTGCGAACTCCTAAGCCGCAGCCAGCTCCTGTAACCCGTCCTCCTTGCGCTCCCTCGCCGTATGAACGTCTACCACAAAGAAAACCTAACCCTTGCCAACCAAAACCATGTCCAACCAAATACCAAGATCTTCCTAGCGATATAAATGTTATTTATCTGTAAACTATTCCCTCTGCCGGTAGTGTCCTTGAGTTATAAAAGATAAGTCAATAAAAACTTTCTATTACTATTTAGTTTTAATCGCTTTTGCCGTATATATTTTTATATGCATGTATACAAACTAGCTGCTCCATCGAACTTTGTTCCACCCTTTCCTAGTTACCTCACAGTCGAACGGGATACAATGTATTTTATACGACCGTCTCCTAGTTCTAAGCTACCTCCCTATTAATTTTCAGTTTAATCAGTTCAGCCTTTCTTGAGTTATATACAGTGCAACTAACACAATTTCAATAAAATCTTTCACAACAAGAGCTAAGAAATATTTAGCTAATTGGCGGTCGATTCTTAAAGGCGATGGAAATTAATAGAAGAAAAAGGAATCTTCATTGATCAAGTAGATCCTCATAGTTTCCCACTGCTCAATATGATTGTTAAGGACTGGTTAGAACACAGCAATAATTAACATAAATAAATTCTACGATGAATGACTATTGTTCTGTTAAGTAGTAATTAATTCCAATTTTCGACAGCCGTTCTTTACATGTGTTTATTTCGATCTAATTATTGTATAATATTTCCTTTTACATTTTTTTTTTATTTGAATACTTTTTTTACTTTTAATATTTTTACTTTTTTTTAATAAAAGGTAAAAGAATCCTAGACAACGCAAGTTCTATCAAATCGAGACAATCAAGAATTTTATATTCTATTAAGTATCTAAAGAATTATTTTTAAGCGTGTACTTGAAAGTTATCGTTACACTATCATCAAATTATAAGAAATCCCTATAAATTTTAACTTATTATGTTATTCTGATATCAAAGCTATATTATTGCAAAGTTTCATGAAAATCCGTTCAGTAGTTTTCGCGTATAAGAGTAACAAACATACATACATCCTTACAAACTTTTGCATTTATAATATTAGTAGGATAGGAGTCGTTAAGTCCGAACCTCTAAAAATACTTAAAAATTTAATTAAGAGATACAATAAAGAAGAAAGTTAAGCTACTAAAGTAACGTAAATATTTTTACGATTTTCCCAACGCATATAACTTGAAATAAACTAACCGTTGTAATTAAATGTTTTATCAATAGTTGATATCACCAAATTGGTGATCTACCAAAATGTTGGTAACAAATTTATTTAGGAAATGTTATAGTCATTAACTCAAATTGCGAGACTGCCAATTAACAAATAATTACTTATCTAGGTCCCAGTATAAAAACCACAGTTTTAATATGTATCGATTTCACTCGTGGGTAAAATTCCTTACCATCGAGTTCCAGATTTTAAATATTTTAAGTTTTAGGTTAGGACATATTTGACTATGTCTAGAAAATTTCTGGTATTAGGAGTATTGTTTTTATTATCAGGTGAGATAAATAGGCTTTTCTATATTTTGTCCACAAGTTTGTTTTTAATGGTAAACCAACCTTCATATTTTTCGTAGTAAAAAGTATAGTAAAAGGGTAGTCTGTGTCTCCCAAGTGGAGTCCTTGGACACATGGTCTAAGAACCGTCCATAAGGCAACAACTCATTAATAACATTTAAGATTCTAAATGCGTCCTATTTCTTTCTTTCAGTATTACAAAAGCCAACATTCTAAAAGTCATTATCTTTTAATAGGAAAAAAATAGTAGACGACAAACATAGTCAGAAAGGTGAAATATACTACCAAAACAAGGCTGCAATGTTATACTTATAATCCGATCTTTAGCCGAAACGCGACAATGGAAAAACACTAACCTACACACTAGGCATACGGCTAGACAAGAAGCTGGTTCAAACTTGGCAAACAAGGCCAACCTACTAACAAATTAAATACACACTTTTTTGTAGTAAACAGTTGTACTTTTCCACTATACAGTTTATTTAATACTCTTCATTACTTTCGTTCAGTACTTGTTTGGTTGGATGTCCACTGAAACAGTATTTTTATCTTTAGATTCAAAGCCCTGATGATACTGTAAAAAGTTAAACCGGTTGGGTATAAAGTAACGAAAAGTATTAAATAAAGTGTATAGTGGATAAGTACAAGTGTTTACTGCAAAAAAGTGTGTATACAATGGAATTCCATCAAGTGCCGATGTTAACAACTATGGATTCTAACAAATTAAATATTTTACAGATTTAAAATCATTACAAGGATTAGACACTTGTGAAGATCCCATAGCTCGCACAACAGATGGCTTGGTCCGCGGAGTCTGCCGCAAATCGGAAGACAACAACACGTTCATAAGTTTCCTAGGCGTAGAGTACGCAGAACAACCAGTTGGAGAATGGCGTTTTAGGGTTCGTACATAACTTAAATATTACCATTTTTTTTATCATGAATAAAACTTTTTTACTATTTCTCTTTTTTAGATACAATTGAGAAAAAGAACAAAATGCCTGTTTAAATAAAATATTTTGTAATGGCCACTTGCACATTCCCAGGCTACATTTGATATTGAGTTAAACTGTCAAATGTAAGGTGATTAAGCCCAAGCTATGCGCTAACTTAGAGTTAAAAACTTAACCAAGGAACGTGCAAGTGGCCCTCAAAAACATCTTTTAATTTAGTTAAATGTAGTCACTTTTATTAATTGTCAAGTTTAATCATCAACCATTCCAAATAGCCCATGAACCGATTTCGTTTCTTAAAAAGGGCTTTAAATATGAGCGTCAAGAAGCCTCTCAGGGCATTTATCATGAGTTGGCGGCTTGTCAAATTTACTATACTTGCTACCATGTATTGGTAACTATTTTAAGTGAAACACATTTTTAGACCAAAAAAGGTTCGTAGATTTCGACACGTAATTTACTGCCTCTGTGGTCGGTTGTTGTCGGACTTGACTGCGTGAGGTCCCGGGTTCGAATCCCAGGTCGGCCAACAAAAAGATAATTGGATTTTTTCAATTTTCTAATAAAAAAAAACGTTGCTCGGGATTGGAAATGTGCCCGGTTGGCGATAGGCTTGCCACCTATCACATTGTGGGACTTAGTGTCTTCGGCTAGTCGTGGGTGCTCTGGTTGTGCTTCTGCCTACCTCTTCAGGGATACGGGCGTGAAGATACTTTAATCTAATACTAGCAAAGTCTCTGAGAAATACATCACTAAAGGCTCTGAGCCCGTACTATTAGTTGACGGCTTGTCAAGTTTACTATACTTGCTATACTTTACAGAGACCGTGTAAATTATTTGTATGAAAACTTTGAAGAGTGCTTCTATTAGTAAGACTGAGGATTTTACCTAGACATCAGTAACAATAACTTTATAGTTAAATTTCGATGGAAACTTATTATAAAATTCAGACATAAATAATAAAGTGCTCTGTAGCAAATACAAGAATAGAAAGAATAAAAAGAAGAAAACAGCAAGATTTTTTTAAATCGGTTAGGAAGTGACGGAAAAATAGATTAGTTTACATAAAAAAATATCCCCGTGTTGGCCTTGGCCCGCTGAGTAGAATTGCCAATATCTGTGCCAAGCAGCTCGTCGGAAGCGAGCATAAGTCAAAATATAGGTCATTATCAATAAGACCACTGGTGGCAGATTGCTATGCAGTCACTTGCCACTGCCATAATATCTCTGGCATGTTCTGGTTTGGACGGTAGCCGGTAGACTTACACGTTGGGCCTTCCAGTGACACACCTGTAACATCTGTGCTGTCTATAAGCCATAGTTATATTTTACTATCAGGAGAGCCGTGAACTTGATCGCTGACATCTCACATAATAAAAAATTGAAAAAAATTAGAAGTTGAAAACATTTAACCACCTCCTGTTTTCGTTGTCAGTTTCAAATAGAAAAAAAAACTGTGTAGGAATTTTAGAAACATTCAATCTACACTTTTCACAAAATAGCAATTCAGTTCCAATTTTTGGCTACTAAACAGTTAAGTTGGCACTATACTTCTTATAGAAGTCATCCATCACAGCGTCAGATACAGCGTAGTTATAGTGAGGTGGTTCAAAAAATTAGAGGATTTAATTTTCGCCTTTACAGGATGTGCGACCAAAGAAACCCTACAATTATACTTTTAATGCCACCAAAAATGGAAAAGCTTGTCCTCAAAATTCAACGTCATTCAGTGTTATCATAGTCAGCAGGGAGGAGCAAAGTGAAGCTTGCATAAATGCAAACATACACGTCCCTTTAAAAGCACTTCCTGGTCTGAATCCAAGCCCGGAGCAGAACGCAAGACCTCTTCTTCCGATTTTCTTTTACATCCACGGTGGAGGGTATGGGGCTGAGGATGGCAACACTCCACTTCTCGGTCCAGAATATTTAATCGATGAAGATATAATTATTGTAACTTTCAACTACAGGTAACTGAAGCTGTATGAAATATTAAAAATGTCTAAAAATCTTGGTTCTGAAATATGATACGTTTCTGTGACATTCGTTAAATTATGACCTTTGGTGTTTTCTTTTATTTTCGGCTTACGTTTCTTTTTTGTAAATCAGCATAAATTTTTAAACTTAATTTATTCCTGATATTATTCTAGTTCTAGTTTCCACTATTGATAGAAAATGAGCTAACATAAATGAACGTATATTTCACAAATATGAGTCAAGTATAAGCGAAGTTTTCTAGAATAAAAAAAGAATGGGAAATACAAAATATTACTTAGTCCACTCGGACCATATTATATTATGTGGTTCTATTCTTAAGTCTTTATAGTTTTAATCTATTGCTGGATTGAACGATAGATATTTAATTAAGTTATTCCTTTCATTTGTTAGATTCTGGTAAAGTTATAAATTAATCCCATGCAAATGTCTCGTAGATATTTTGAAATCTTATATCTTTTTCGCATAATTTTTACGTTTATAAAAAAAAAGTATCTTCACCCCTATATCCCCGAAGAGGTAGGCAGAGGTACAACCAGGGCACCCATGACTAGACGAAGATACTAAGTCCCACAATGTGATAGGACAAGCCTATCGTCAACCGGGCACATATATAGGATATGCAACATTTTTTTTTATTAGAAAATTGGAAAAACCCAATTTTCATTTTGTTGCCTAACCCGGAATTCGAACCCGGGACCTCATGCAGTCAAGTCCAACTACTAAATCCACGTTTATACATTTTTCAAATTCATTTAATCCCTTTTTATTAAAATCCCTTACTTGCTACTTAAGCTACTGCTGCTGGATTGAACGATAGATACTAAATAACGTTATTCCTTACATTTTTTAGATTCTGGTAAAGCTATAAATTGATCCCATGCAAATATCTCATTGTCATTTTATAATCTTATATCTTATTCACATCATTTTCACGTTTATACATTTCTCAAATTTATTTAACCCTTTTTTTAGAAATCCCTTACGTGCACACTTAAGCAATCTGTCGTAATTACAAAATGAAATTACGTTTTCTTTATTACAATTTCTTTTTAAGTGTTAGTTTCTCAACAATATATTTCATAATATATACAGATGTGAGGATTCTAAATAAAGACATTATTGTAATTAATTATATTCTTTCAGGTTGCAAGCTCTTGGTTTTTTATATCTCAATTCTCCAGAGTTTCCTGGAAATTTAGGGCTTCGAGACATGCTCACATGTCTGAGGTGGGTGAAAGCCAATGCCAAAAACTTTGGCGGTGATCCTGACAATATAACAATTGGTGGGCAGAGTGTGGGAGGCGTCACCACACACTTGATGATGTTATCAAAGGCAACACGAGGACTATTTAAAAGGTTTGTGTTAAAATATCAAATGCAGCATAACATCATAACATCTGAAAATTAGACGTTTTTTAACGTTACAAATTATTTTGTTCTGAAAAGTGATGATCTTTTCATACTTACTTGAGCTAAGAGTATTTTTTTAAACTTGTTTTAAGTTTTCAAAGTAAATGTTAAAAGACCTCACTCGATTGGATATCTCACAGACATTTCCTACATCATTTTCCATAAAAATATGACTGAATGATAGATTATATATTGATTATGATTAATCTCTAAACGCGGCCGTCAGAGTCAAAAATCAATTGTTAGCAAACTACAAGCTAAAGCTAAAGTTTAAAGCTAGTTTAAATATAACACTAACCTTTATACTTTTATGTCACTTATGTATATGATATATTGCAATTTTTAGGTTTCTCCCGCCGAATGGCATGAAATGGAAATCTTATAAAATTAACATCAGCCAGTCCATCTAAGTTTTGTGGAAAAAGAGTTATTACTGTTTAACCGAAAATACACTAAATCGCGGGATGGCGTTTAAATGTCGCATTTTTCACAAAAAATATTTTATAGACTTAATTTCAGATGAATCTGTTAGATATAAGCTTAAAAAATTAGCTTTTTAATTTTCAAAATATTACACCCAAAATTTAATATACGTCTTTAAAAACGCACCCTGAATTGTCCATACAAAATTTATTATCAAGGCGCAGCTGTATAGCGGTGCGCCACCAAACGAATCACTTAAATAAGTATCTTCACGCCCCTATCCGGAGAATGGTAGGCAGAGGCACAACCAGGGCACCCACGACTAGCCGAAAACACTAAGTGGCAAGCCTATCGCCATATTAGGCACATACTCAATTCCAGGCAACATTTTTTTATTAAAAATTGGAAATACCACATTTTCTTTTTGTTACCGGGGACCTCATGAAGTCAAGTCCAACACTTGAACCGCTAGACTACAGAGGCACTTACCTGGCACTTATCTGACAGTTATTCGTTCGGCACAGTCTTAAATACAATACAGTATGTAATTTTTCGTCGAATGTATACAGTAATTATTACTATGATAAACTTATTAATTTAAATATGTACTCTTACAGGGGAATAATAATGAGCGGTGTAGCTATTCGAGGCTTATATTCCACTTCACGAAGAAGTGCTATGAAATCAGCAAATACGTTTCTCTCAGCTATGAATATAACTACAAGAGATTCTAAGCAAATTCGACAAATACTTCTAAAGAAATCTGTTAATGAAATTTTAATGGCTGCAGCTCATGTAAAGGAACAATACTATAATGACATACTACTGTCGTTCGGTCCAGTAGTAGAAACAAAATTTTCGCAAGAAGTATTTTTGGATGCAGATCCGACAGAACTAGTTAACCAAGGACGTGGGAAACACTATCCCGCGATGATTGGGTACACTAATCAAGAATATCAATTTTTTAAACCGTCAGTCATTGGGGCTAATTATTTAAATCTATCGCTTGAAAATCCTCTTTTGATTCTTTCACCTGACCTGACTTACAAAACTGACAACGACACAGCTAATAAACTTGGAGCTGAAATTGAAAACATATATTTTAATGGAAAACCTACGCTGCAAAAATTGTTAACGATTTTAACATCTTCAAATTACCGCTACCCAGCTATTCATTTGGCTTTGAAACGGAAAGAAATAGGAGCAGCGCGAACGTATTTATATGAGTTCACTTATGATCCAGATTTCAGTACTGTGAAACGGGCTAAAAATATCACTTATTGTGGAGCAGCCCATTTTGAAGATTTGACGTTTGTTTTCAAAAGTAACGTCTACAACGGCGTAAAGGGTTTCAGTCCACGCACCGCCAAGGATAAACGAATGATAAAACAGATGACTGGATATTTCAAGAACTTTATGGTGTGCAGGTAAGGTTAATGTTTTGAAATCAAAGTTTTCTAGTTGCTCCCTAAATGTTAGGTTAAACTTAAGAAAAAACAAAGCATAAATCATTGCTTTCGAACAGATTATTTTTCTGTTTATGTCTTAAGGGTTGAAACAATGAAAATTTGTTTCAATTGTTTGTGGGGTTAATTTTGTTGAAACTTATATTTTTTAAATGAATTGTAAAGTATTTAATAATTTACTGCGCTCAAATTATTTTCTTCTGTAATACATGGTTGTGTACGTAAGTAATATGAATAAATTTATAATAAATAATAAATTTAATTGGTAACAATGTAACTCCCCTTTTATTTTCAGCAAACCAATATGTGACAGGAATTTGCGATTTATGTGGCCACCAATTTGTCGGAACTCCAAAACGGTGATGTATGAAAAAATTAGTCAGCCCGGAGTATATGAAGCTAAAACATTGACTACTCAGATGAAAAATGAAGTTAAACTATACGACTCAATCTTCTCACGAGTTAAAAATACTGATTAGATACTAAGTATACACAGCGCCTAATGCTCGTTACAAAATAAATGAATAAGCCTTTTATTTCACAATATGTTTTTGTATGATTTTCAACTAACTTGAAAAAGGATAACAAATATATTTTTATGGTTTTTTCGAATGGTATGTTAGAGACTTTCCCGTATAAATTTCGCATTAAAATTAAAACTCTTTTCTTAAAATCATATATCACAATTGTTTTACAACCTCTACCAGACCTATCTTCAAACAATGAAATCTCAGATTTAATTCAGTTATAGTATCTGTAACTTAACGAAATCTGAAAGTTAAATGCATTACAGTATCTGTCATTGAATAAAATTTGCAATATCATTGTTTCAAATTCGATTTTAAAATTTATTGGCATTTCAAAAGGTATAGATTTTAACAGTACTTATCTTAAGTAACTTAAGCTACACTTAGACTACTAATGCAAGTCCAATTCCTTGATACCTCCAGCAAGAACAGATCTCGTTTACTTCGAGTATTGCTCTAGTTCTCCGATCTTATAACAAAACAATAGCAATTTTTTTTTTGGAGTGACTAATGTGTTGCCAACCTCGCGGTGTTAGTAACTTTACCAGGCTTTGAGGGCCGAGCAGAGTGCTCAACCCATGACTTCATTATTTAGATTGGACGATTTCCTACAACTCCAGCAACAAGAGCTGTCTCCCGTGAGACCATGCCTCGACTTTTTTGCTATGGCTTCTGGTTCCACCCAGTGGTGGACGTGATGGAAAAGTAGTAGCTCGTCGCTCAGCGTTAGGCTACGGGTGCAAGAGAGATCTTCGTCACCGAGACCGTCGGTGACAGTGTAGTGTAGTGTCTTGTGAGCTGGTGTTTGAGTTGGGAGGGAGTCGAGCGCTTGCCGCGGTTACTGGATCCGGAAGATCCGCTGGGCGTGACAATAACAGTGCGTTTGTAACAGCTCGCCGCACAAATACAAAAGAATCAGCATGTGAGACCCGAAGTTTGCTAATTGTGACATTATACTCGGGCCATAACAAACGTGCAAACTGCGTCATAAATGTCATCGGACCTCTCGTTCGCATTTGTTTTTCGATAGACGATAACAGGTGCCAGAGAGCAAAGGTGTGGTGAATAACTTCGATGGTGCGAAAGTACCAAATTGTAGGCAAATAAGGAAAGATAAGGAATGCACGGGGAAGAGCTCACGTAGGAGAAGTGGACGACTTCAATTGCGTTATTTATGACTTACTGTACTGTGTGTACAAACACAGATATTCAATTTTTATGTTTCAATGTTCTCAGAATCAGACTGTTCACAGTTATGGGCAACTGCGCCAAGATACGATATAATTTAAGTATGATATTTAAGTGAACACTTTCCTTACATAATTTATACGGGATAATCACGATATATTTTTTTTTTATTTAGCGATGTTTCGGTTTAGTTGCATAGACCTTAGTCACGACGGAACTAGAGATATTGCTTAAGAGAATTTAGATTCCTTGTAGAGTACTGTAATTTTTGACGGAACTGCAACATGGAGCTGTAACTTTTGACAGAAAATTCTACTAACAGATGAACCTATCATTTCTCCGTTTAATTCTTCTGTTACGTCCTTGTCACTGTCTGTCACTGTCCTTCCTGGGCACTATATAGCGACACACAACACTAACTATGTCCATACACTTTTGGTATATCAAGCACAGCACCTATTAACAATTGGAGGTTGAGCCAACTTAAAACCGTTTTCCCTATTGAAATTATTTTTGAAAAAATACCCTTAGAGTCATGACACCGTCACATCATCGCCAACACCGTCATCGTCGCTGATAACGTCACTGTCAATATCATTCACTATCGTTGTCGTTGTTGTTGTTGTTACTATTTCATGTTTTTTCAAATAAATTCATTACATTACATAACTTTTTGCCTTTTTTAAAAAACTATAAGTAACAGAAACTTTAAAGAAACACATTTGAAAATGAAAGGAATTCATTTTTCATGTTATAGTTACGACGTTGTCTTCACCGTCACCGTCACGATATTTGTCATGACACTATTTCAATACAGTTACGACGATACATCACCAATAAAGGTCACGACCTTAAGACATCATCACCGTCGTGACACAGTAACGACATATTCACGATTTCTTCACTACAGCGTTACGACATTGTCACCAACATGAACTGTAGCCGTGACCATTAATGTTGTCATTATCTTTATCAAAGTTACAATATAATATAAGTAATAATAGTAAATAGTGTAATATAAGTTATATTTTTCAAGTAAATTCAGCACAACAGATTTTGTTTTTGTCTTTTATTGAGAAATTATGTACAACAGGTGACGGTAACCTTCCACTCGATTTCAACCATGCTCTAACTTAAAAATGTTATTTTACATATCTACACAATTACCAAAAATCATAAAGATCAAATCAAAACTACATGAAGTCAAAAAAGCATATTATGTTCAACCCGTAGATTAAGGTTCAACCGCCAACCTATCTAAACATATAGACAGATACATTTTGTAGTACAACCATAGACTGAATTTCCTCATGATTGATCCAGTATGTTAAAACGCAAACTATAAACCAACAAATAAAACATATTTTATATTCGTATAGCATTACACATGTTACTTGATTCAGTGACGTTGATTAAAAAGATTATTATATTTATGACACTATTTATAATTACTATTCTATTAATGTAATCTTTTCTCAATTTATTACGTACAGTTCTTTGTTTTGTAAACGGAACCAAAACTTGCAACGAACCCATCGCGTATACAGCATCAGGCCCGATTCGAGGATTATGCAAGCAATCAGAAGAAAACAATACATTCGTAAGCTTCCTCGGCGTCCCTTATGCAGAACAACCGCTGGGGGAATGGCGATTTAAGGTGGGTGTTATATTCACTAAATATTTTTAAAAACTACTGTGCATATATGAAATGATAGAATATTAAAGCCAACGTTTTTTCAATGGTATGAGACCACCGTGGCCTAATATACTATAATCACTATAGATGTTAAAAGTGCGTTGTTATCCTGGAGCCAAGGTATAAGTCCACCAGTATCAAATACTGTCATTGTAGCGGCAAGAATAAGGCTTTAGACCCCAACCTGTGCATGCTGCAAGAACACTTCAATGTATTTTGAGCTTATTAAAAAGATCCCAAACTCACCTTTTGGGAATTGAAGAAGCTATCCGATATGGAAGCAAACTTACTTAGATATGACGTGCTTTATGAATCTTTACATAATCTTATATATATAAAAATCTTGTGTCACGATGTATGTTGCCGATAAACTCCAAAACTACTGAACCAATTTCAATCAAATTTTACATGTACCCGTATTTTGGTCTAACTTAAAATATAGGATAGTTATAATCTAAATTATTCACTTATGTCGTGAATTTCAACGAATAAAATGTATTAATTAATTGTTTCTTTACTGGATAGTTTTATGAAGTTCTCATACATGGCGATGTACGTCAATTCATCGATAAAATTCTTCAATGTTATTTGACATCTAGGTTGCAAATACAGCCAGTAGATGGCGCTGTGTTCTGTTTCTTAAAATATAAATTCTATTACTTTTCGAACAAGTAACTCTATAAATACGAAAGTTTGTGAGTATGTATGTATGGATGTCTGTTACTCTTTCACGCTCTAATGGCTGGATAGATTTGTCTGAAAATTGGAACGCAGATAGATTGTGACCTGGATTGAGATATAGGCTCATGTAATTTTTAACTTTTAATACCGCTCACACAATGGGCTCTTATTAAAACGCGGGCGAAGCCACTGGCAACAGCTAGTTATCTTAAACATTGCAATCAGATTCAGGTAGTATGTTTATTAATAACTTTTCTAACCATTTACGGTCTCTTTGGCAATCAAACTTTTTTAAACTTAGTCATGGGCCCTTTTCTTGACACGAAGTCTTTTACTTTAATTCACGTCATTACTCGATACTATAGGTTTATCCATTTTAATCAATTTTAATATCACAAACAAAATTTCAGACAAATCTTTTATTTGCTTAACACTTTACGATACACATGTTATACAACAAGAACTGAATAACAAACGAATACTCGAAATAAGATAGAAGAAGGCAAGAAAGGCAGAAAAACACATATCACAAAACTAATCGAAAATAGAAAGAAAACACCTTAAAAAGAAGTAACACAGACAGGGAGGAAACTGAAAATCTTAGAAGACAAATATTAAGGTGGCATAAGATTAGATCAAGCGACGATATCAAACCTAGCGAGTGTTTGGAGCGTACCTAGTATATACAATAGATGTTTAATTTTATTCACAACCTTGGGTCTAATGGTTTAGTGATGGCGTAACAGCATAAGGTCTCGAGTTCTATTTCCAGATCAGGTCACTCAATTTTTTTTAGGTGTCTAATGAAAACCAGATTGCCTGTTTGGTAATAGGTTTACCACCTATCACATTGATGTGCCAAATATCTCTGCCTAATTGTTTGCGTCCAAATTCTGTTATTTTGTATGTTTGGGTTTTAGTTTGTGCCCTTTGCTGGCCTCTTTAGAAATAGGGATCTCTTTAGGGATGTGAAAAAAATTGTATATTTACTTTTTAGGATCTTAGGCCATTAAAGCATTGGAGCCACGTGTATAATGCTACCAAAGAGGGTCCGGCATGTCCACAAAACTCAACAGCATATGACGGTATTCTCAACACCCGGTATATCAGTAAGGCCTGTATATTTGCTAACGTGCACGTTCCTTTCCAAGCATTACTTGATGGCAGAAATAAGTGCATGAAAGGTCCAGGTCTCACAATCCTGTTGTTTGTACACGGCGGAGGATGGGTGACAGGTTCGGGAAGCACCGACCTATTCGGCGCAGAATATCTTATTGATGAAAACGTCATCGTTATCACTTTTAAATACAGGTAATAAAACTTCTAAGGTAACGAACAAGCTAGTGGAATTTCT
>NJDC01002507.1:148694-163297 GCA_002245475.1 Calephelis virginiensis
GGGCGAAGCCGCAGGCAACAGCTAGTATATTATATATGTATATATTAAAAATTAGCATTTGGCTCGCTTGCAAGTACAGTTTCAAATCCTAGCCCATCGGGAGTTGAAACGACAGAACATTTTTATTTTTATTTTAGTTATGTTAAAAGGAAAGAGGCCTATGTCCAGCAGTGGACGTCCTCCGTCTGATGATGATAATAATGATGTTAGAAGGATACATCATTACGTAACAATAACGAAATATCTCTTCAGATAGATTTTTTTAGAAACAATAAATAATCACATTTTATTGTTCCTAACAACAACAAAGGCAAAGGCAAACTAGCGGACGAATTTTTTGACGGCAAGAAATTCACGCCGCCTAGAGATACCGACGGCGGTAATGACGGTGCTGCCAACCTGAGGACGGAATATTAGGCATCGATTACTCGGTGTTACTTTATATATCTAGTTTTTAAAATACATGGAACATACCTTTAGGCTCGACGATACCATTAAAACACTATTAAGTGTATAGCCAGCCTATTCGATTATTAAAATAATTTAGAATGCTTTCTACAATTACTCTTAATAGCGAACTCACCAATAAGCCCACTACGCTTTATTTCAGTTTGACAAAAAGAGTCCATTAGTACACACGCATAATCTTTAATATTTAGTAGAATCTATACTTGCTATCGTCGGCACTTGGTGAAATTCCATTGTATATACACGTTTTTTGGAGATAACACTTGTACTTATCCACTATATACTTTATTTAACACTTTCTAGCCAACCGGTTTCACTTTTTACAGCATCATCAGGGCTTTGAAACTAAAGATAAAAAGGACTTTTTTGATTTAACGTTCAATACTTATTTGGTTAGATAAAAGTGAAACCAGTTGGCTAGAAATTGTTAAAAAAGTATACAGTGAATAAGTACAAGTGTTATCTCCAAAAAACGTGTATATAATATTTAGTATATCTATCACTGGGTGTTAGTAGGTAGTCATATATTTGTCTATAAAATTCAAAAAATGTTTCAAAATTTACTGCAAGTGTTTATTACGTTGCAATTGCTAACAGGTGAGTTTGTTTAGTTTTAACAAACTCCGAAAAAGGGGAAGACTATTAATTGGACTGTGTGTTTTATAAATCATTAATCGACCAATAACGAACAGGGCGCTGATTATGTATCTGTCTGAAATGTACATCAAATGACGTCATTTGTGTTTGCTATCTCTATTGTATTTCTGTTTGTCACTGGAGATAGCAAATATAAAATACGTCATTAGACAGCTACTTGATGTACACTTTTCCATTTTTGTTGACAACTGAGATACATAATCAGCACCCAGAATTGATTGGTATTTTTGGGAAGGTGGTCCCGTATAAATTTGACCACGATCTGACTATTTTTAAGTTGAACTTGACTTTATGAGGCCCTAGGTTCGATTCCTAGGTTGAGCAATAAAAAGAAAATGTGTTTTTTTTCCAATTTTCTATTTAAAAAAAGTTGCTCGGGATTAGATGTGTGCCTAGTTGGCAATAGGCTTGCCACCTATCACATTGCGGTTCTTCGTGTCTTCGACTATTATTGGGTGCCCTGGTTGTACCTCTTCCTACCAATTCGGGTATATGGGCCTGAAGATAATTACTTAATACTATTTTTAAAATAGGAAATTAAGGTAATTGAACGCAGTTAAACTGCAAAAAACGAATCCTACTATATTATTAGGTACCACGCGATTTGATAAATGTTTTTTAGAAAGATAATCAATATCCTATCAGCAGTTTTGAGTTTTAAAAGCTGTAACTTGAAACGAGAATAAGTAAGCTGCTTTATTTGGACAAGCAGCCTAAGATGACAACCCTAAGATTGCAACACATCAGAAACGCATATGGTGTCTTTAGGTGATGGTTGTCTTTGATCACAAGTAGAGAAAGAAGTAAACGAAGTGAATGAAAGGAAAGAAGTGAATGAAGCGAATGAAATCAATTAAAGGAATGAATTGAATGTGTTATATATTCTATTGTTCAACAGAAAGTTAAAATCCACATGCCGCACAGTTTCAGTTAGCGTCGACGCAATGTGATACTATTGTAAAAGAGTGAAGCAACTAGTATAATTAAGAATGCGCACGAGCTACTCTTATTAGTTGTTCTGTACAGAGAACTCTTAAACAGGTTTTGAGGAAAATGAGTTTATTTTCTAGTTATATTGATTTTAAATAACGTTGGCCTAATTAGTTAAATTGGTTGCTTACTTAGTTTTATGCTTGCAAGATTGAGGAAATAGTTTTATGTAGTTTCCCATTCCCTCTAGCCTAAATCAAGGTAGTTTCACGCCAGAATAAGTAATAATACTAAGGTACAGAAGACTTACAGATGTTCCAAACGTAAGCAAATATAAACCTTAAAATAGGTAGCACAGGCTCATATTGCACTGAGTCAATAAACTCGATTTACTAAAAATCTTATGCATTATTCAAAATTGTTACTTAGGTTATTGATTGAAGGTGCAAACAGCGTTGAGCGTATCTGAAATAATATCAGGTTATGACGTTTTTTCTACTGATTTTGTCGAGATAATCTTTAACAGGTACACCACCTGAACCTATCTAAACTACGGAATAAACCACCCTGGTTTCACTCCATTATCGTCATGTCAAGATGATTACTGAATAAAAAGCGGTTAGATGTCAACATAGAGCAAGAGCCCGTGAGCGCCAGACATACATTATTTTATAAAAGCTGAAAGTTTCTATAAATATACCTCTCGTACAGGTAGGAACAATCCCCACTTATGATACTTAGGTAGTGGTGGCTTTGACAGGCAGCAGGTAATAAAGTTATATTTATTTCAATCTAAAATTCATTAATTTATAAAGCTCAATTTTTTGATATTTTATCCGTAATAATACCCAAACTCGCGTTACTCATTGCCAGATACCTACTATGGTTCCAACCCTTTGCCAGACACCCATAAACTATAATATTTTGTAACTCTACTTACGTCATCTTGTAAAATCTGAATTTTATACAAATGTTTTGGGAAACTATTCAAACGACGTTTCTGTAGCGGCCACACATTTTTGAAGGTTGTATTATCCAGCCCGACGCATTGGAGTGAGCAAAAGATGCAAGAGCGCGAAGTATATGTAGTAACTGGAGCGAGAGGGAGAGAGCGTTCGGGCTCGAAATCATGACGTGAGATCTACTATAACAAGTAAAATTTATCTTGAATTAGAACTACAAATTCATCAAGATGTTTCAGCAGATTGAACTCCTCATAATATCCGAAAAAACAACAAACAACTGCAAAAATTTGTCTTGACGTTTTAGATTTTCAGGGTAGATATTCCTAAAGACCAACTATTACGATAACGATAAAAGATCACAGAGGGCGTACCAAAAAGTTTGGAAACAAAGTAGTTGGTCTTAAAAAATGAAGATGGCGTTCTTATCAACAAGATTTATTATGTTTGAATTTCGACCAATGGGCGACCACTAGATTTGATAAATAGTTAAATATTCTTTGAACTCTTTGCAAAGTTTTTTTGTCTTTTTGTGGTGATAGTTCAGTCACTGCTTTAACCTTTTCCTTTTCTAGGCCTCTACATTAACAAAAAAATGGCACTTCTGTGGATTAAATTTGATCTGATTTTCTTTAGCTAATTCTAACACTCTAAGCAAGACCTTTTTCAATTCCTGCTCTGATTGAAACGAGGCTACCTGATTAATGCTTTCAGAAGCATCACAGACTAACTATTATAATATATTATAACTTCACGTACCATATATCTTGATTTATTTTCGGAAGTGCAAAATTTATTTCGGAAATGAATAGGTATATCGATTCTAAATCCAAGCCTCCATTCCATCATTCCTATAACACGAAGACTATAAAGAAGTTTAAAATGCATTATTTTATCAAGTTGCCGAGGATATGTTCTCACCGCTTCTTTTTCTCACTGGATAGGGTTGGTGGCAGTTCAAAATAGAGAGAATATACCTAGTTGCAAGGGATTTTGTTTTGCCGTATCTTCTCCTGACAGAATAACTTTGGTTTATGCTTGATAAGGAAAACAATATTATTTTTTATGCATAAATAAAACACATGAAAATATCTACATTTATAAAAAACAAACATATTTATTATGTTAACTAAATATTTGATTTTATTTCAGTGTTTGATTATAGTATTTGAAACTAATATTAATTACTAAGGTTAACAGCATGTTCTATCCTGCGGTAGTTTTTTTTTTCATTTATATAGATGCATCACAAGGACTTCTAGTATTAGATATCTATATAAAAAAAGTGTTTTCTTATTCTTTTCTCAAACTTTAATCTTAGAAAAAAATGATTTTCTTAAATTAATGAGTAAGCTAGCAGGAATATCTATTACAAATTCTGGCTGTCAACAAAAATTTAAAGAATACTCTCGTTTTCTTGCAGTTTTATTGAGTCAGGATTCATAGTCAAGTCAAGATGACGTAAGTGAAGTTACAAAATATTATAGTTTATAATATTATAGTTGGATTCACAATAATCTAGAATTATTTTAGTTGTTTTACTTAGCTTTTTGTTTTATAATGAGTATGCCTTATATAAAATTTCACCTAAGACTAGAAATGTCAAACTTAGACGGAATTTTCAATAAGATATCATTACAAAAAATGGATTAGATACGAACATTTACTACACTGTTCGAAACCTTTTTTTAGTATCTAGTATTGTATATTTATTAAAGATGCCCTTGATATCCCACAAATATAGTAAGGCTATAAGTCCAAATTAAGGTCAAACATTTACAGATTTGTGAAGTGTCATTCGTTAATTTCTTAGGTACCATAAAGTTAATTTTGGCAGCAGCATCAGCCATAATTTTGGCATCTTTAATTCCTGAAAATAATTTTATAATCTGAAAAGAACAAATTTATAAATTAGTTCACTGAGCACAATGGTTCCGGAACCGAACACGCGTGATGTTATTTTAAATCTGCGATATGTCTTAAGATATACATTTAAATTGAATTATGTAATGGGCAGTTTCATTAAAAATTAAATACTTGTGATGAATGACGTATTTATTTAGATTATAATTGACATCTTGTTTACAAAAACACTTTCGCAAAATAATGCATTATTTTAAAACAAATTTTCGTAAGCATAAAAAGGTTATAGTGAGTTCACCTTAAAAGATGAAAGAAATATGCTATCATGGACTTTTTTCAAATAAATTAAAGGGAACAATTCTAACATACTTATTTCTGGCGAAACTTTAACAGTTTTTCGTGAATAGAAATAAAAACCCCTATTTTCAAACATTCTTCATTGGTGCTCCGCTTCTATTGGTCTTAGCGGGTACATATTATAATATAGCTCTTAGCCTGTTCCGATAAATGGGCAATCTAAAACTGAAAGATTTTTTTTTCAAATCTGATCAGTAGTTCCTGAGATAAACGCGTTCAAACAAACTAACAATTATTTCGTCCGTTACGCTTTACGCTATGCTATATTCCAATTAACTTTTTTTCCCTTGGGAATATGATATTTTCCCCGGTAAAAGTAGACTATATCCTTTCTTAACTCCTGACCTATGTTTATGCCTAATCTTATCAAAATTGGTGAAGTGATTAAAACGTGAAAGCGTAACAGTCTGACAGACAGACAGAGTTACATTTGACTGTATAATATAAGTATAGATATTAATATAGATAAAAGTATAGATATTAGTTGAGACTAGCAAAGATAGACAGTATATTAACCATAGATTTAGGATATACTAGTAAAAACTGTACGTATTAAAACTAACCTTCACTACTAAAAAAGGAAATCAAAAAAACATATCTTCGTGTGAGTAAGTTGTTTATGTGTGAGCTAAAAAAGGGTTGTTATAAGGACGTGTACGTTATGTATATTATTAAGGCCCCATACTTAGTCAGCCAGAAGAGCTAATCAGCGCACTCCCCCGTTCAATGATAACTATGAAATATTGCGCTCTAAAGTAAATGTCTTAAGCGCAAAATCACTATTTTTGACACTATAAAAGTAATTTGAAAAAAAATATAAAAACTGAAACAGTTATCTTCTAGGTATAATACTTATCTATGTTTATGTTAAATCTGGTGTCGATATTTTCATAATTGAAGTAGACAGTTGGGTTTTGCTTTCAAAAAAGGGTTAACTTTTTGATTTTTTTCTATCGAGCAAAGTAAAATGAATCGTGTTTTGGAAACACTAGTCTTATAAAGCATATTAATGTTAATCTTGTGTACTTTTGTCGCCAAGATCCATAATTGCTTTGTATGAAAAAAAACAGAATATTGCTGACGTATTTTAGCATACATTGCCCCATAATGAAACCACAGTTTAAAGTTGGTTTAAAAGAACTAGCTTGTTTAATTAATATGTACCTTATTGATCAGGGTCCACTTTGGAGAACAGACATATGTCTGATATTTCGTCAAATATTGGCTTTACTTATCACTAGGCTACTTGGTAGTAGATTGTCATCATCATAACTTTTTTCTGAAGCTATTACAATGTTTTTGAAGTGAAAACTTCCTTAGCGGCGTTGCGCACTTTTTTTGGAATGGGTAAAAACTTCTAAACACGCGTCAGATCGTCAGACGTAAGACGGCGCAATGCGCATGCGCGAATAAGACAGCGCGGGATCTAAAATAAAACGTAGATTCATTGCTGTTTTTGTATTGCTTAGATATTTCCAAAGAGTATAGGATGCGCAATGGATAATACGCCGCAGTATAGCTACCATTACATTCTCACAGATAGCAGATACGTATAATATCAAGTATCAACAGACATTGCTCTATTTGTTTCATCTTGAACATAAGCTTTATGTGTAGACGAGCAATGTTTGATGTACAGATAATATGACGACGCTCTTAGCCGTCACGTGGTCTTACTTTAGCGAGTTTGTCAAGGCAAACTCAGGTTACTGATTTGAAAATAATATTTGTGTATTAGTACTTCCATACTGATAATAATTAAAGCAATTCGTGTAAAATTATTCCCTAACCATTCCAAAATATCAAAAATGCACAACGTTAATGTTTAAGTTTTCACTTCTGCCGGCATTCCCGGAGTGCAACCCGTCTTTTTTGTCATGCTCCGGTTAGAGTTTAGGATAATTATTAGTAAAATAATGTGAATCATCATCGCGCCCTACACATAGCAACGTATATTTATTTATGACTTGAGACAGGCAACAAGCATACGACTCTTAATAATATGGTTAGGGACAACTGTGGCATATTCACGCCATACATCTTTTAGCTTTGGCCAGACTGTAAGGCAAATTGTGCAAGTCTAGTTGTCTAACACTTTAAACCCGAACATCACACCGACACAACGACTGGAAAAGGTAAGGGGGTGAATTTCAACCTGGGTTAGTAGCTACAAAAGAAAGAAAGAAAACATATATTAACACACACATTACAATGAAAAAAAATAATGTAGATACTATGCAGGGAAAAACAATTAAACAAACACAAAAATATTATAAACGCAGTGTGCAGCTCTGTGTTGCTAATGGGAGAAACACTTAGTATATATTATATATTGTTAAATCATATACTATATATTGTTAAAGCATAATGCTTTAACACTGATTTTCAGGTCCCCCAAACACATTACTCTACCACCAAAAATCTTATTGATAATAGCCCATATAAACTATTCCCGCCTTCTACTAAAAAGTTTTTTCCTCATATGACCAAGGGCACCTCATATTATGGCGAATTATTAACACAGTGTCAAACAAGAAAATTTTGTTCCAAAGAGAAACAGTGGACGTATGAATATCGGATTTTGGAGATAGATTTCAGCTGCTGGACCAGAAAATTGGTTGAAATCGGAGGGCATTTAAATAGTAAAAAATACTTTGAAATTATTCGAGATACGCTTATTATATTTTCTATTATATATTAAATTATAATATACGCTGTTAATTCTTCCCATCCAGGTCTTGTGCCTTTTTCATATATTAACGACAATTGCTCAATCCACACTGCACGCACTTGTAAAACGTGATTTCAAAATAATCATGATCTCTTAAACGCTTGTCCCCCAAAATTTCCAGACAAAAACCCAAAAATCTTTGGGTTCTCATGAACTAGTAGTTGGACTTAGATACACCCCATACCCGTGATAATATTCAACGCAACTTGGTCAAAACTTGGGAATCCTTCGGAGATAGTAATGTATGTCAGAACGTGGTTATTTCAATGAGAAAATGACTGCAAGCTATTATAGATAACTGGTGGTACACTCGTCATTAAAATTTGTGTCATGACATTTAACTAAAGCAAATATGACAACTCAGTTTTAATTTTGTATTTTAAGGTTTTAAAGGCCACGTTTCCTATAATTGAAATTAAACTAGTGATAAACGATAAGAACAAAATAATTATCTTTTTTTAGCCGTGGCACTTTCGTTCGTTTGTACTCTTAAATCATTTTATTTTTATCTTATTAATTACTAGCTACTATAGAACTACTAGCTAAAATTTGGTACATTTATTATAATCTCTTACCTTAGGAACACTATATTGGCACAAATTACGGTTGCTTGTAATGTATGTTAGATTTTGATCATCTGCTTTTGCCGTTGACTGTACTAGCCAGTCTATGTAACAATGAAAATACTTTATCATACCTTCTACACTAACTTTTAATAGCGAGCGCACCAATAAACATACCACTGTGTATCTAATTTTGAGAAAATGTATCTAAATTCGGAACTCTTCAACTGTAATAGTTAGTATAAATAGGTGGTAAAAGCAATTAATTTATTTGTCAATAAAATTTACAAAGATGTTTCAAAGTTTACCACGAATGCTTATTACGTTACACCTGCAAATAGGTGAGTACATTTTTATATATTATTCTATTAATTACCATCAGCGTATAAAGAATATGTTACCCTCTAGTGGTTCATGGATTATTCCACCTGAGCAGTGAGTCTTGACTAGGATTTTAAGTCAGATTGGTCATTTTATTTTAAGTGAAAGATCAGTGAATTATCACACGGTTGTCATGATGGTAAGTGATAATCGTGACATATAGACACCACCGTTGGTATAGGTGTTTTGTAGCTAGGATGCTAGGCCGATAGTGCAAGTCTACCTGCTATCCTAGGCTGCTAGGGTATGCCTATAATCTTAGGGTATACCCTACCTTACGGACCGGAATTAGACAGATATATTATAGTCATAGGGATAGTTAAGGCAGTTGATCCGATTGGTGTGTGTTGTATGGAGTTGGATATATTTGGCATCTTTACTGAGACTTACCGGAATCCAAAGATCCCAAATAAATCTATTTTAATTTCAATGGTAACATATATATTCAAAAACTATAATTTTGCCTCTGTGGTCTAGCGGTTCAGTTGTTTGACTTAACTGAGGCCTGAATTGGGTTTTTCCAATTTTCAAATGAAAATAGTGTTGCTCGTGATTGGAAATATGCCCGGTTGGCGATAGCCTGGCCATTTATCAAATTGTGGGACTTAGTGTCTGTTGGGGCTTTCGCAAGCTTCCTACAGACTTTTGATGATGATACTTAATTTATTAGAAGAAATTAAATAAAAAGACAAAATATCTTAAAACTTGAAAATAATGATATAATTACGAACTGATATTGATTATACTTAAAACTATGATTAAATTATATTAAAATTATTGATTATTATTGATTTAATGACACACGACTGATTAAATGATTTGATTAATTGATTGTTTGATTGATGATTTAATAATGATTTGATACTGAGTTTGCCTGACGCGAGAGTCTGATACGAACTGATGATATTTTTGGTAATGAGGCGAGCTGCGGCTCGCAGCCGCAAAGTGAAAACCTGGTGAAGCTGCACTTTGCTTAAGTATATGATAAATGTACGTGCTGAGCTCGTACAGTGTCTTCGGCTAGTCGTGGATGCCCTGGTTGTGCCTCTGCCAACCCCTTCGGGGATATGGGCATAAAGATGTTTTTTTTTATAATTTTGAGAAACGTAATGTTGTAGATCATTGACTTATTTTGTATTATTTTAGATATGTCAACAGCACTCTCATATTTTGGACGGGCACAGAGAGACAACTAGACCTATTCTTAAATAGCTTAAATATAAAACAACCAAAAATCAAATTTAAATTAGAATCGTAAAGTAACAACTCACTAAATTTCCTTAACTTAACAGTGACGAGAATAAATAATAAACACCATTTTGAGATCTTCCGCAAGCCAACTTACACTGATACTGCTACCGCCGCGTTGTCGTTCTTGTCACTATTGATAACACAAAATAGTCGCTTTTAATAGTTTTGCACATAATTTGACATATTTGCCTTTGAGTAAAGAAAATTACAAAAAACTAGACATTATTGTACAGGTGGCATGTGCAGGTGGCAGTTGCTAATGGTTATAGTATAGACTTTGTTAATAATCTAAATAAAAAGAAAATAAAAAATTTTAAACTTAGTTTGACGCAGGACAAGCGTCTAAAAAAATTTAGCGACATTTAAAACGTAATAATGTCAATATTGCATTAAGATCCCAATTTATTAATTAACATTTTATGCAGTGGTAAGGACCAAATTGACGAATTGGGATTAATTGCTCCTCATGCCAATCTCTGCAAATTATTTGTGAATGTAATAAACTCTTGTAAATTAGATTTAAAAGAAAAAAGACAAGCCCGCTGAGTTTCTTTCGCCGGATCTTCTCAGTGAGTGGCCGCGTTCCGATCCGGTGGTAGTTTTTAGAATTATATAGACGCGTTACAAGAATCTTTATATGGATCTACGTAATAAAAGTTCGCCTCTGTGGTCTAGCGGTCCGGGTGTTGGACTTGACTGCATGAGGTCCCGGGTTCGAATCCCGGGTCGGCCAACAAAAAAGAAAATGGGATTTTTCCAATTTTCTAATAAAAAAAAATGTTGGTCGGGATTGGAAATGTGCCCGGTTGGCGATAGGCTTGCCACCTATCACATTGTGGGACTTAGTGTCTTCGGCTAGTCGTGGGTGCCTTGGTTGTACCTCTGCCTACCTGTTCGGGGATATGGGCGTGAAGATACTTTTTTTACGTAATAAAAGCTATTTTGAATTTGAATTTGAACATTGTAAATTTATAGTCTATAAACTGCATTGTTTCGAATGCAACAGTGTTTACGTCGGTGCAACTGGTCGCAGTTTTGAGTCTTGTTACAAAGAACACATATTCGCTGTCAAAAACATTCGTCCAGATGAATCGCATTTTGTTAAGTACATTTTAAACACAGGCATAAGCTGGCAGCAGATTATGCTCTCTAATTAATCCATACTTGTAATGAAGGATTAAAATTAAATATACTGGAACTAGAAATTATTAAATGTTACTACGAAGTACGAAGACTCAATTACGCTGTTAAACAAACGGACAAATTTGACCAATTTACCTCTGCTACACATTTTTGACAACAAACATGCTATTCCCATCGATCGCATTTATTAAGCATATCCGCACGCAAACTCGCAAAATCCTTTAAAGAGAGATAGTCACATGCGCGCACGCTAGTTTCTACTTGACCTTCGTGGAGAGCAGTTAAATTCTTTTGATGATGCTTCGGTTACGAAGCAAAACAGTGTGGTGTGTGGAACTGTATACATTTGGGGTCTTTGACTGCCGTATGTCCGATTCATTCATAACGCACTGTTTTGACCTGTTTTGTTACGCCATAATACGTATACATTTTTTGGCGGAAAATTACAAATTTAGTAATTTTGTATTTCTTTCTTTTTATTTATTTTTTTATTTTAAATTTAATGATTACATGATTAAAGGTGCAACATAAACTCATATGAATTAAATGAATTATATTATCATAAGATTTAATAAGTATGGATTTCCGCAAAGTAACGCTTTTATCAATATTTTTTATGACAACCGCTATATCAATGCTTATTGCATACGTATAGAAATATATGACGGAAGAGGACCCTTCGTAGTGTTTTTAAAAAGTATGACGTCTGCTTTGCTGACGCCATAATTGTCGTTTGCATAAAGATGACTCATTTTGGGTCTTCTCAAAAAACTTCACAAGCGCTTTTAAACTCCGTTTATTTAACGGGCAGCGTAACGACACCTCAGAGAGGTCCGTACTGTGCGACGATCGGCGTTTGAATTCATTATTGCCTACAGCGCGGCCGTATTTACAGGGCTCGGCGCACGTACACGTGTTTAGTCGTTAGGCTAAGTATCGAAATAACAATGATAACCTTAATTTCATATCGTAATAAACTCAAAGTAATCAACTGATGGTTTACGAGCTAATTTTTAGGACATCAAAAAATATTTCACTTCATTATTCTAGTTTTTCAGATGAACTAATGTGGTTGCGCCGATATACATTATTATCATTTTGTACTTTTGGTCATTCCAATTCATTTAATTTTTATTAAAAGTATAGTAGGAATCATTATTTTTTTTTTAGTTATTAATAATATAGCAGTGATAATATAGCATATTAGCAATAGTTACATAAATCTCAAATCCGTCTATTAGATTTTTAGATTATTCAAGACTTGCACAAATGTATTAATTACTTCCCGGCCACAGAATAACGGCTAACCAATAACATCTTCGTTTGTTTCTTACCATCAAAAAACAGATGTGCGTAAGCGGACATACCATATCCAAACCACCATACAAAATACCATACAAAAATGTAACCTTATTTTCTAATTTATATTTCTAACTTCTAACCTAACTACTAAGCTAACCAAATTTGTTTTAAAATAATGCTTTTTTTGCGAAACTGTTTTTGTAAACAAGATGTCAATCCTTATCCAAACAAATACGTTAGTCGCCACAACTATTTAATTTTTAATGAAATTGCCAATTACATAATTCAATTTAAAGGCATATCTTAAGATATATCCCAGATTTAAAATAACATCTCAGCAAAATAATGATTGAATATTAGAAATAATATTTAAATCAATATTTAGGTTTGCATACTTCGCCGATGCGGCGATGGGAATTCTGGCCCTGAAATATCGTCTCTTGGAGATTTATGCCGTGAGGTTTTTTGTAAAAAAATCAATACGAAGTTATAATCCTCATCTCTTCACACCACTCCAGTGTATAGCGCAGTGTCTTATTCAGCTAAAATTGGAGCAACTTGTAGAATCAACAATGCGCACGAGTCGTTAGTTGCTCGGTACATGCTGAGCACTCAAGAAAAATAAAGTTGTTTTGTGGTCGTATTGCTTTAAAATTATGTGTAGCTATTAAGTTCAATTCGTTGTTTTCTGTAGTGTTTAACCTTTAAAATCGTAGAAATAATTTGATAAAGTTTCACATTCGCTTAAACCTAAATCTAGTCCGTTTCACCACAGAATAAGTGATAACACTAAAGTACAGAAAAATCATTGGTCTACAAAAATTAAGCAAATTTGAATCTTAGGATGTGTATCGTAGGTTCTTATTGCGCTGAGCAAGTAAACTCGATTTACTTAGAAACTCACATATGCTAACCAATATTGTAACTTGTTTGGAAGCTCATTTGGCGCTGAAGCAAGCCGTAATCTTTTTATAATTTGCGCCCTTACGACATGTGTTAAGGTTTAATTTTGCCAACGTTCTTACGAGAGTGATTCCACGTTAGTACTCTTACGATATCTTAGTACTATTACTTATTTTGTGCCCAAATGGGATTTTCAGATATTGTAATGTACTCTTATTACATATTACACTTTGAAATATAAAAAAATCATAAAACTCAAAATGTTGCAAACACGTCTGATGATACGTGTTTTTTTTTGAGTATAGGTTTTATATAGTGATTAAGTCATAAAATAAAACTAACTGTAAAAAAATAGTCACGAAATATGTATTTATTATTCTTATAATTTTTATTTTCAGTATTTCAACCAGTCCGAGGACTTAACATTTGTGATGACCCAATAGGTCGTACAGAAGCAGGATTAGTCCGCGGAATCTGTAAACTATCTGAAAATAACAATACATATGTGAGTTTCCTGGGAGTCGAATATGCGGAACAGCCTGTAGGAGAACGACGATTCAGGGTAAGTCCGACACAATAAACAAATTAATAAACATAAATTAAAAGGACAAAAACTAACTACAGGTATTAAAAATATTAACTCTAGATAAGGTTCAAAGGTTTGTTTACCATTCTCTGTCCAGCAGAGCACTTGGACATTAGGCTTCAAACTTCGATCACATACTGTATTCATACTCGTAGATTGTCTACACCACGGTCAGAAGAGCCATCTGCTTGTCCGCCAAAGGGAAAACTGACAAATCTTAAATCATGTCTTTCGAATATTTTAAATCCACTAAAGAAAATGTTAAGATTCTTTACAGTATTATTAAGATTTTACAGTAATTTAAGTTCGAGTCCGATCGATTACCGAGTTGCAACTTAATAATTATCTTTTCGAATCATAAATCGGAGATGGCTTTTGTCGAATTTTGAAAAAGACTATATGAGACGACCTCAAAACTGTACCCTACCTTTCAGAAAAAGGATAATCAAAATCTGTTGGCTATTTACCTAGTAATTACTTAACAAACACAAAACCTTACAGTACAA
>NJDC01002507.1:168098-185754 GCA_002245475.1 Calephelis virginiensis
TTAAGTACAGCCTTGCCTGTTCGGTAATGCTTACCGTTTTGAGATATTTTATTGAATCAGGCGTTACTTTGCGGAAATCCATTATAAAAGATGTAAAATAAGCCTAAGCCAGCCTAAGCCTAAGATATGTATGTGACAGTTAGGCTTGTCACATTCTGTGTCGTTTGGAGGATTATTTGCCACAACGGTTACACTGCTTACGCGGAATTAGCAAAATAAAGGCTTATTTTACATCTTTTATAATGGATTTCCGCAAAGTAACGCCTGATTCAATAAAATGTAAAAATTAGATACTACGCTGGTTTTGTTTCTAGGTTTGTTGATTTTATTTGCCTAAAACTAATAGCAGAAAGACATTTATTAAAAATTTTGTTGCCTATCTGCAATAATATTTTGGAAGCTGTTAAACTTTTCCTAATTGGTCATCCTACTGACAGATATAGTTTAATAAGTGTGTCAGGTGCCGACAAAATGGATTTGCAATGTTAAGAGTATTTCCTTCATCATGCAATACTATTTATGAATGAAAAATATAAGTAAACTTTAAAACAACAAAGGCGAAAGGTACAGAATTGAATTTTGCAAGTACAAAAATTTTATTGTACGATAATCCGAATTCACCAAACAATACAAAATAAAAAAACAAAGTTTTTTTTTTTAAATCGATCGCAATGGTATATACAATTTAATTAATCAGTTAACATTACTTTTTTAATGTTGTTCCGGGCCTTCTGTGTAGAATAGACTCTACTAGCTAACTGAGCATAAGTTAAATGGATCATTACTAAGGGTGCTGAGCAACTAATTGCCAGGAAGGCATATACCACCTTACCTACTCTAGCTGCCTTTAAAGCACTATCAGCTTCTGGTAAAGAGTATGGTATTCGCAGACATGCACATTAGGACAAACTCCTGGGCATAAAACAAAGAAGCATCTAAAATTTTTACGGGTTCTATATGGTACACGGTAAACTCCTAACAACAGGGGAACTGCTTTTTTGCTAATTTATTTTAGAAAATATCAGTAGTATCTCGTACGGCTCTTAGCAATAATTTATTTTGACATAACGTTGTATTGTTACAGGTCCATTATCTTGAGTGGCGTAGCTATTCTCGGTTTATATTCTACCTCCCCAAAAAATGCCTTGAAAAATGCAAATATATTTTTATCAGCAATTAATATCACATCGACAGATTCTAAAGAAATTCGAAAAATACTTATAAAAAAATCTTTAAATGAAATTTTAGACGCTGCAGCTCAAGTTAGCGAACAATACTTTGGTGATCTCGTAAGATCTTTTGGTCCTGTTGTGGAAACGCAATTCACTCATGATGCGGTTGTAGATGGTGATCCATTAGAATTAGTTGACAGAGGACGGGGGAAAAATTATCCCGCAATAATTGGTTTTACTAACAATGAATATCAATTTTATAAACCATACGCCGTAAAAATTGATTATTTAAATATCACGCTTAAAAATCCACGTTATCTTCTATCTCCTGATGTAATATACAGGACAGATACAGTCACAGCCAATAAACTTGGGAATATTGTAGCAAAACACTTTTATAATGGCAAACCTACAGTAGAAAAATTGATGAATATTTTGACAACTACAACTTACATTTATCCAGCTATTAACTTCGCTCGAGTGAGGTCACAAATAGGAGGAGAGAAAACATATTTATATGAATTTTCATACAATGCGGTATTAAGTTCTATTAAAAAAATTAAGAAAATCAAATATAAAGGATCGGCTCATACTGAAGATCTTGAATACATTTTTAAAGCTAGAGCGCTTTTAAAAAAAGCAAACGCGTCTGAGCATCGTCCCCCTAGAGACTTACAGATGGTGAAGCAGATGACAAGATATGTTAAAAATTTCATGACATGCAGGTGAACACTTTATTTTTGATTTCTTGTTATTTTTAATTACTTACGAAGATTTAAGTATTTACTCATAGAAGTCAAAAGGCTTTAAGCAGGTCATTATGTTAACATTTTAAATACAAAATTGTGACTTTGTAATAGATTAAAATTTGTTAATTGACGTCTCTTAATAAGGAGATAATATTGACAGTATTGACTTGAGTTATTTTTGAAGTGAAACATTCTTTAGCGGCGTTACGCACTTTTTTTGGAATGGGTAAAAACTTCTAAATTCACGTCAGGGCACGTGACCTGATCGAAAATTCTTAAGGTAGCGCAGGGCGCTTGGGCGAATTGTCATGTTGTCATGTTCGTGTACGATAGCGCAATAAATGAATATTGCATTCTATCACATAAATAATAGTACTTTCATACTGATAATTAAAACAATTCGTGCAAAATTATTCCTTAACCATTCCAAATTATTAAAAATTCACAACGTTAATATTCAAGTTTTCACTTCTGCCGGCACTCCCTGAGTGCAACCTGTCGTTTTTTTATGATACTGGAAGGCAAACAAGCAGACGTATTTCCTGATGGAAAGAAATTCAAGCCGCCTAGAGACACCAACGGTGGTAATAGTGCATTGCCAACATGAAGCCGGGATATAAGACCTCTAGCAATAGTTAATTTACTGGCTACCTTACCCTCCGAACCGAAATACGTCAACGGCAAGTGCTGACATCATGGCGGCCGGAACAGGTAAGGCAATGGTACCAATCCGGACGAGTCGCTGCGAAACTTTTTTACCTAGTCAAAAGTCACGGTGCTAGTGACGGCAAGTCTACGCTCGCCTCTTACGAGCTTCGTGGCAGAAAGGCAGATGGTTTATTCTGCTAAGTAGCCCAGACCAACACAGGCTACATTAAATGCTAAATTTAGTAGATAGTTGGGACATAGTATTGCTTCATACTGTCTGCCTTCCTGTGCCAGGCAGCTCGTAAAAGCGAGCACAGGCTTACCGTCACTAGTGACATTTGACTAGGTGGTAGAGTCTCGCAACTTCTCGGCCGGGTTGGTACCACTGTCTTACCTATTCCTGCCGCCATAATGTCAGCGCTTGCCGTTGACGTGTTTCGGTTCGGAGGGTAAAGTAGCCGATAAACTTATTTTGCTCGAGGCCTAACACCCCAGCCTAAGCTTGGCAACGCACCATTTCCACCGTTGGTGTCTATAGGCGGCGTTAATTTCTTACCATCAACAAATCCGTCTGCTTGTTTGCCTTCCAATATTATTTAAAAAAAAAGACAGATAGCTATTATGCAACTACTATTAGGCTATGTCCGTGCTGAGTCTAGCTAACAAAATAAAATGTATTTTATAAGGTTTCTAATAAAAACAACGTTTCTTGGAATTGGATAACTACTAAATTGGCGATAGGCTGGCCACCTATCAGTTTGTGGGACTTAGTGTCTTTGGCTAGTCGTTGGTGCCCTGTTTGTAACCGTCTTCCATGGGAATGCTGACTTGAAAATTCTTTTTTTTGAGTTCTATGCATCAAATTATGGTTTTCCTGAGAAATTATGCAAATGGGTCACTAATTTTTTGACGGAGCGTAGCATCAAGGTCGTTGTCGACGGTCTGTGCTCTGAGTCTAAGGTTGCCAATGCTGGTGTTCTGTGTGTGATTTCTGTTTCTTCTGATCTTAACGACATATTGCAAGTAACACTCATTGCTATGCAAACGATACTATTGGGGAAGCCTTATACTTCGGCCGACTATGATATATTAGTTATATATTACATAGATATATATTAGATATATTATCACGGGATCATGTCATCGAGAGCCGGAACCACCCTATTTCTAAAGTTGACAATCTTTTGCCTGATCCAACTAGAAAGTTGGATCATATGATAACTGAGAAAAATCATTGCCTAGGATAACATCGTTCACTTTGGAAGTGTAATTATCATGACTGAGAACTACAACTGTATTGACTTTGAGACAATTAAATTGTTATTTTCTATTCTTTTCTTTAAGGATTTAATTGTTGACAGTTCCATATTAAGCGGCCGGGGAATGGAAATGTTTTTAATTTTTGAGTAGCAATACTTTTAACGATGTTATCCTTTTCATTAACCACTATTGCTATCTCCGAGTCAACCACTAATGTTCCTAGTGATTTTTCGGAAAATGTAGGCGTTGGACAGTATTTAAGACCTTTTTCTAAAAGTTCTATTTCAGCTTGAGTAAAGCGTACATTTGTAAGATTTTTAACACGACTATGAAAAGGGTGTGAATTTGGAATTTGATTACAATTAATAATTTTATTACTATGTGAAGCATCACCAGTAAGGGAGTTTAGCTTTTTAAATGACTTAAGTATTTTCGATGAGCTTCTATAGACGCGACATCTCTAAATTCTTGATCTAACAGGTCAAATTCTACATTATGTAATGAAAATTAAAGTTCGAAATAGAGAACTTTAAGATGAGTTTTTAAATTGTCTCTAACCGTATACCAATACCAAGATTTTTCATTTAACCAAATGTGTTGCGCTTTCCTTAATGCTATTTTTGCCGCATGAGTGCATGCATTTGAAGGAATACTGATGTAATTCGGAATCACACTTAAACGCTTACACTGTTGATTAAACCAAATATTTTGGATAGCTACACGGTGCAATTTAGTTAATTTAATGTACAGTCTTGCCTGTTAGGTTATGCTCACCGTTTTAAGAAAATTGATAGAAGAAGGCTTACTTTGCGGTAATCCATACTTAAATCCAAATTAAATGAATCAATTTGCAATTTTCCGCCACAAAAATGTATACATATTTTGGCGTAACAAAACAGGCAAAATAGAGCGCTGATAATGAATTGGACTTTCCGGAAGCTACAACTCCCAAATATATCCAGCTCCACACAACACACTCACCACTAAACTGTTTTATTAGCACCAACAATACATACACTACTAAAAACTCAACCTACGTTTCGCTTCGTAACTAAAGCATCATCAGGAGAATTCGACTACAATCCACGAAGGTCGAGCAGACACTGACGCGCGCGCATGCGACTCGCTCTATTTATAGGGTTCCACGAGTTCGCGCGCGGGTGTGCTTTAGTGAGTACGCGTGGTGGGGGTAGCACTGTTGTTGTTAAACATGTGTAGCAGGGGTGAATTAGTCAAATTTGTTTGTTCGTTTAATAGTGTAATTGAGTCTTCGTTATTACATTTAATAATTTCTAGTTATTCTAGTATATTCAATTTTAAGTATCTTAACGCCCATAATATCCCCGAACAGGTAGGCAGAGGCACAACCAAGGTACCCACAACTAGCCGAAGACACTAAGTCCCACAATGTGACAGGTGGCAAGCCTATCGCCAACCGGGCACATATCCAATCCCGAGCAACGTTTTTTTATTAGAGAATTGGAAAAACCCAATTTTATTTTTGTTGCCCGACCCGGGATTCGAACCCGGGGGACCTCATGCAGTCATGTCCGACAACTGAACCGCTAGACCACAGAGGCGATATTTAATTTTAATCCTTTATTACAAGTATGGATTTATTTCAAAGTATGATGGTCTATTGTCAATTTATGCCCAGTGTCTATAAGATGCTTAGCAAAATGCGATTTATCTGGACGAATGTTTTTTACAGCCGATATGTGTTCCTTGTAACGAGACAAAAACTGCGACCAGTTTGACCAACGTATACACTGTTGCATTCAGAACAATGTAGTTTATAGATTCCTGATTTACACTTTTTGTCAATTTTGTCTTTACCGTTGCATAATATGTTTCTTAATGAATTTTGGGTTCTAAATGCAACATTGATGTTATTAAGTTTTAAATGTCACTGAACTTTTTCAGAAGCTCGTCCTACGTAGGTCAAACTAGATTTGAACTTAACATCTTTTTGAGATGGCACTGCATAGATTAGTCGTGAAATATTTTTCTTAACTTTCTTTTTAATTAGATTTTAAACTAAATCTCTGCTATAACCATTAGCAACTGACATCTGTATAATGATGTTAAGTTCATTTTTGTAACTCTCTTTACTCAAAGGCAAAGATGTCAATCTACTCGTATGTACAAAGCTATTGAAAGCGGCTATTTTGTGTTGACAAGGGTGACAAGACGACGTGGGGATAGCAGTATCAGTGTAAGTTGGGTTGCGGAAGATCTCAAAATGGTGTTTATTATTATTTTCTTGTAATTGTTAAGTCGAGGAAATTTATTGAGTTGTTACTTTCCAATTCTAATTTGAATTTGATTTTTGGATGTTTTTAATTTAAGCTATTTAAAAATAGGTCTAGTTGTCTCTCTGTGCCGGTCCAACATATGATAATCTCGTCGACATATCTAAAATAATACAAAACATGTCGCTGATCCACAATATGGTGTTTTTCAAAATTATCCATAAAAAATTCAGCCATTAATGGACTAAGAGGTGAGCCCATAGCTAAACCGCCCTTTTGAACATTTGTACATAATGTATGAACAATAATGTACATTTTGTGGCGGAAAATTGCAAATTAAATAATTTTATTTGGATTTAAGTATGGATTTCCGCAACGCCTTCTTCTATCAACGATTTAAAAAAAAATGTTGTTTGAGATATGGCAGTTCCTAGGTGGTCCTCTTAGCGCCAGGTCTGGATCTCGTGATTGAATTCCAGAAAAATTGTGGAACAATGAATTTTTGTAAAATTTAGGGACATAATTTTGAAATTGAATTAGTTTTACCGCTGTTAGTAATAATATAATTTTGGGGTTTAAATTAAAATAAATCTGTTGGTAAACTACATTTGGAGTCATGACTTGGAAGTATTTTTTTAGATAAAAGAAGATTAAATCGCCTCTGTGGTCTAGCGGTTCAGTTGTTGGACTTGACTGCATGAGGTCCCGGGTTCGAATCCCGGGTCGGGCAACAAAAAGAAAATTGGGTTTTTCCAATTTTCTAATAAAAAAAATGTTGCTCGGGATAGGATATGTGCCCGGTTGGCGATAGGCTTGGCACCTATCACATTGTGGGACTTAGTATCTTCGGCTAGTCGTGGGTGCCCTGGTTGTGCCTCTGCCTACCTCTTCGGGGATATGGGCGTGAAGATACTTTTAAAAGAAGACAAACGAGCAATTGGGTCACCTTATGGAAAGTGATCACCGCTGCCCACAGATATCCGCAACACCGAAGTGTCACAGATGCGTTTCAGACCTTTATGAGTACGGTCTTTTTGTGAAGATTCTTACGTCATATTGTTTAAAAATACCGTCCTCGGCAACTGATTCCATAATTGTGTTGTGCGTGTATCGCAAAGTTGTAAGTAGATCTAATAAGGGTTAAAGTTACGTTCAGCATTTAAGACGGAAAGGGACAGAGCTGGCCATCGTTGTGTGTCGTGCTTGGAAGGTAAAGTGATCAAAAGGCTTGCACATATAGAGATTTCGACCATAGTATTTCAAAACACCAGTAACATCCATTTTGTCTATGATTGTCTCTTGATATCAAGAGAACCACATGCTTATTTGTGATATTCATTTTTTATTTTTTCATGATATGTGATACCTATCATGAAAAAATGGTGATAATGTTATACTTTTCTTCTTTAAGCAAACCCATATGTGAAAAAAATCTACAATACTTGTGGCCACCAATTTGTCCTCATTCTCCAAGTAACACGATTGTGTATGAAAAAATCTGTAATCCTGGACATTATACTCCCAAAAATCTGACCAGACGGATGAAAAATAACATACAGCTGTTAGACTACGTTTACTCAAGAGTATGAATCGCAATTACAAAATTCAAAAGAAATTGTTTTTTGTTTTTAAATATTGAGAAATTAACAAATTAAACGCTGAAATAATTTCTTTGTTTCACTTTTTACATTTAGTACTGTGTGTAACGTCACACAATGTCATTTTTCTATTGCATTTTTTTAATGGGCACCCCTAATTTAACTATTATTTTAATTATAGTTAGGTTGACTTGTAGAGAATGCCATGTCGGATTACCCTAAAAAATCGGCGTGTTTATGTTAAAAGAGTAAAGAATGTTAAGGCAGGTGGGCAGATCTACCAGGATTTCTTGTGGGACCATGTCACGATCCTTACTAATGATTTGCAGAAGTACCACCTTTTTATAGATTTGGACTTTTAGGAGACTTAAATTGTATAGAAATAAATCTTTACTTTCATTTATTTGTAGAAGTTGTTACCATATCTATGGTTGATACCATAAAAGTCTTTGAAGTTTATGTTTTTAAAAAACGTTTACTTCTGGCCTACAAATGTTGTTTATGAAAAAACGGATGATTTAAGAAATAAAATTGCAACAATCAGTTTCAATGTCTCATAAGATAGTGAAACTGATTGCTGACAGTTTACAATTCCAATAATATTTTAGTAATAGGTACATGTCCATAATTTTATCATTAACAAAATTTAAGGAAATTGTTAATTTAAACTAAATACTTTTATGATATTGTTATGACATTTCAAATTACAATGAAATCAAAATTATGTATATTGTTATGGTGACCATTTAACATTAATCATATTACTCAACAAGCTCTTTCGACTGCGTCCCATGATTTTCTAAAGAATATTTGTTTCTGGAAATCTTTGTAATGTGAGAAATTAGTTAATGCCGAATAGCAGGTTTCTCAAACTATCTATTCTCTATAAAATAAAAACTGTAGTCAGTTTACAAAAAAAAAACGCAACGTCCGAATGCGGTGAAAATTTTAATGTAAGAAAAATAGTTAGTCCTTTAAATTTTTGAGGTACTCTGAATCAAGTTTTAGTCATCATTAATACGTTAATTATTAATAATTGTGATTTCATATTGTATTTTACCCTTGTTATTGTCTTTTGCTTTTAAAAATGTAAACTTTAAAATGTTATGTAGTCTAATCAAAATTAAATTTTAATTTATTTTGATAAATTCATTGTTTTAATAACTCTTAAGTTATATTTTTATTATTTTCAATAACTTTGACATTATACATACAACACAGTCATAAATAATGCCATAATATTATCTGTAAATAATATAATTGGATCGTTTGTAACTCCGGGTAGATCATTTATGTGAGTCAGGAATAACAGTGGACCTAAAATAGTTCCCTACGGTATACCACGTATTATTTGAATGAAGTTCATTTGTATCTTTGCATTATGCTAATTTTTAGGCCCAAAATATGATCAATGACCGTTATTTGACAAAGGTTACTGGAGTAACCCTCAATTAGTATAAAAAAAATCCTTTTAATTCAGATGCGTAAATTTTTTTCAGCAGAATTTTGTGATTGACAACACTGTTAAATTGATATATTTATACAAATAGCTTATATATTCATAAAAAAGCCTTTGACATATTCATGTATTAATTAGACTTATTAAAATGTAGTCCTGTTTATGGTATTCCCTTTCCTTAAACCTTTTAATGCCTTTGTTCGAAAAGGGTAATCAATTTAATATAAATATTTTTTTTATAATCCTAGTAATAACAGGGCTATCGGTCGATAATTATTTAAATCATTTCGATCACCTTTGTTATGAACATGTCTTAGTGTCAATTTAAGCAAATCTGTAAATTTTCCGGTATTTATAGATAAAATAATTACATCACTAAAAATATAAGATGTTACTTCAGTTGCAATACTTGTTACTACTTTTGTATACCGGGTTTTCCTTTAATAGTGGATGTTACTGCACGTGCACGTATTTTTCGTCAACGAGTACTAGACCGTCTAATATTGTTGATGGACTAGTCGATTAACTAGTTGAAATCGTCGACTAGTTGACGTGTCGACCATGTGTTCTATGTAGAGTAGAAGTTGCTACGCTTGCATAGGATATACCTTAGACTCGACAGTCGACGGTGCATCATATCATTATTCCACATACTGTGAATAAGGAAGTATTTGCGTAATTTACAATACTTGTTAATCATTTAAATGCAGTAACAAAAACCGACAATTAGGCCGTGTTATTATTACTTACACAAAAATAGTTGATTTTTAATCGATTTTCTTATGAATCCAGCATCAGGTATTTACCAATTCAATTTGGCATCAAACTAATGGGACCAATTCTTTAAATAAAAAAATATTTTTTCAAATAGGTTTACAAATAACGGAAAAATCTACAAGGTAACATGCATAAAAATATAGGAGTCAACCTCCGTTTTTGATTTCAGATAACAATATATTAAAAAAATCTTGTTGAAATTACCTACATGCAGTTTTCAATACGTCTGAAATATTAATAATGAAAAAAGTTTTTACTTTGCAAGCGCGTAATGGGTCGCCTACTAATAAATAGTTAAGTAAACAATAAATCTACAAAAATTAAAATAAATCAACTAGTCCATGAGTATTTATCGTGCATAAATATAAATATCACCGCACTATGTAGAAAGTTAGAGTTCAAATTCGTTTGACCGTGTGCCGTAAGAAACGTAGCAATCGACGGAATGAAGTTGATCGTTGATATTATACGGCTACGTTGACGCGTCGAACGTAGCGTCGCGACTTGTTACGAACGTCGACTACTCAAATTAGCCGTCTACGAAATGGACTAGTCCATCGGTAAACGATGGACAGTCGAAACGTCCATTCTACGTAGACGGTTGATTCAACTAGTACGTTTATTCAACGCCCATCCACTAACTTAAGGTTCTATATCGGTATATAGAAAACACTTGTTCAATGGCGCAACAACAGATGTAGTTGTAATAAAAAGTTTCGAGTCCATACCATAATTAATATTAGTGCCATCTATTCCTAATATGAAGAAACATTTATACCGTTCCTTATATCATTTACTATTTGTTTTTATTTAAATTGCCTACCGATATCACTTTTTAGAGTATCTACATTACAAAACCTGAAAACAACGATAACGAAGTTTTACTTAGTTTGTTTTAGTTTTGATGATGCCGTAAAAATGTAAACCGATAGACTATTCGAACAGAAATAAATAATAAGAACAGTATAATTTGAAAGTATTCAAAGTAATAGTGAATATGCTTCTCCTAGTACTTCTGACTTGAACCAAATATGAATACAGGTAAATCTAAATAACTAAAAGACGAAGATGTTATTAACATTTATTAAAACATTCTAAACAAAATCAACCACAGTCTTACCACATACCATTTAAGTAGCTTAATAGTGATTAACGAAAATACATTTAAAGGCAATCTTAACATTCACCTCACCTCTGTCGCCTTTGTGGTCTAGCGGTCCGGGTGTTGGATTTGACTGCATGAGGTCCTGGGTTCGAATCCCGGGTCGGACAATATAAATAAAATTGGATTTTTCCAATTTTCTAATTAAAAAAAAATGTTGGTCGGGATTAGAAATGTGCCCGGTTGGCGATAGGCTTGCTACCTATCACATTGTGGGACTAAGTGTCTTCGGCTAGTCGTGGGTGCCATGGTTGTACCTCTGCCTACCTCATCGGGGATATGGGCGTGAAGATACTTAACATTCAAATGTATCCTCTTAAAGTAAAAAAAAACCTAGAGCCTATAGAAATATACACTTAAAGAAACACCCTAAGGAAACACCATATCATTTGCACTAAAATGTCACAAAAACTTTATTCACACGTATTATTAAAACAAAAACATATAAAGTCAGTGACCAATATAATAATACTAATTGAAAAGCTAATATAATACTAATTTAAAATTGATAAAATAAAATACGGTAAACGAAACGGCTAAAATTCGAAAATATCAAATGACAAGATTGACAAATATCGATTGTCAAATTCGCAATAAAACCAAAGAGAATATATACAAACTTTTTAGTAGACACTTGCCATTTAGAGCCGAGGTTTGACAGTAAATACTTTAGAATACCACATAGATTACCCATAGATTTAGTACATTCTAAATCTATGGAACTACCTAACTACATCGAGGCTTCAGGTTGTATTATAATTGGTTGGTACTTTCTTCGGTTTAACATAACATAAATCTTTACTCATTGTGGTGCCAATTCAGAAAAACAATATTTAATTTTAAGTAACTAAAGGCATCATTAGGAATTACGGAAAGTTTAAGAACTTAGTTATTTAGAAAAATAGAAAAAGTTTATTAAATATCTACTCAATGGTTTTCAGTTTTTTCGAATCCTTTAGTTTTTTATTAAATTGCAATTGTCGGTTTATTTTTTTGGATTTTATTACTTTTAAAATTCCTGCGCCCCTTTATTTAGTTGTCAACTGGGAAATGATCTTATATAAAACATTGGTTGTCATATAACTTATAGTTATATACCTTTATAAAATAATATGTGTTACCGCTGTTTTTGCTATTTTCTCTGTTAATATTATCCTTCCAAAATCCTTACGTTCGATTGCTAAAGAAGATATAAACGCCTGGAAAAAAGTGAAGCACAAAAGCACGGATGAAAGGGGCCGCCAATTTTAATTCACTTTGTTTTGAATATCGTCCAGCGTGCACGCCAGTCGCGACCTTAAACAGAGAAATTTAAATTAAACCAATTCGGCGCGTGCAAATTGTACAAATCTTGAAGAAAGCAGTAAGAAGAAAGACAGGTCAGTCAAATTTTCTTATTACCGCATTATTTCTGCATTGAACCTTCACTTGATGATGTATGGTCAACCGCCAAAAAAGTCTGTTTGAGACTTTTATTTTCTTAATTTCGCATACCGCTGTTTAATGGTGCATTTTCCTTTACGTACCACATTGTGGTCCTTCGAGACGGATTGTGGCCCATCAGCCCCATTCGTTTTCCTTTATCTAGTAAAGCCAAATTTCACGTATCCTATCCAAAGTACTTTCTAGAAATAGAAATTACCTATCGAATACCTAGTTTTATTTCGGCATTCGCCATATATGAGAAACATAATTAAGGTATTGTTACACACATGTATATTAGTTTATTTAGCATTATTAATACATCATAACAATTGGTACTCCAAGTATTGTAATAATAATAATTGCACACGCCACGTTGACGCCGCCGTCGACGCGCTGTACAAATACCTATATTTCTACCCGCTTTATTTAGCCGCTTAAGAAATTTATCGCAAAATTACAACTAAAATTGTTATTGTAATCGTATTTTGGTATTTGTATTACACATTATATTCTAATGTTGTAGATTCACATACTACAATATATATTATTGTGTTTACATATGAAAACGTATTTAACACCCTAGTAGAAAGACAAATTTTCATTTCTAGTTTATACTATACTTGTATATATTTACCGTTTTGTCGATCTACTAGAGATATTCGCCACCGCTAGACTAATTTTGATAGTGTTGCTCACATACCTACTAAATTGGTTTACTGTATGTTATATTATTTTGCCGCTAACTTAATACAAGAAGTACTCATATAATTGTAAGTTAGTTACCTACGGGTTATTTATTGTTTAGTCACTAATTTAAAGTCAGATTCGCTAGGTTTTATTATTTTTATATTATACCTACTATTTCATAATGTCTAGCACAGAGGATCAGGATAAACCTAAGAAACCCAGTGTTTCAGAGAAAAGGTTAATGCTTTTAGAAATAAAACGTAATGAATTGTTTGAGAGTTTGCAAGTAATGTACGATCTTACTCGTACTTCTAATAATATAGATTTTGATAAAGAATAGTTTTTGGCTTGGACGCAGACAATTGAGGTACTTTGTACAGACTTTCGGTCTACTATAGAAGAGTATAACTCACTTTTAATCACTAGCAATCCGAATTCCCAACCTTCTTATAAATTGGTAACCGCTTTCGAGAAATTATATGGTTATATTGAACTGGTCATGAAAAGACTCGCCGCAGAGAGTCAGCACTGAAAGTACGTCTGACCAGACAAGCTTTTCCTGCGGGTACCGTCCCTCACTCCCGCCTATCGAAATAATGAGTTTTGACGGTGATATAAAAAAATGGCCACATTTTTACCTCGTTTAAAACCACTGTACATGAAAATAAAATTTTACGTGATCCGGAATAATTATATTATTTAATGGGTAAACTCTCCCCTAAAGCGCAAGCCGTTTTTAGAGGAATCGCTCCTACCGCAGACAATTATTCTCTAATTTTGGAATCACTAAAAAATAAATATGAAGATAAACGTATGATGGCATCTTCTTATCTTGATCAAATATTAAATGTAAAGTTGTCAGGTTCTGCTTCTGCAAATTACGAGCTATTTTTGGACAAACTAGTGTCGGCAGCTAATGCCCTAATTGGACTTCGGCTTGATGATTTAGGCAATTACATTTTATTATATCTTTCATTAAAAAAAGTTAGACGATTCTACCGTTCAAGCATTTGAAATGGATACTATAAATACGCCGATTCCTACCTTTGGCAAGCTAGTAGATTACATTAGAAGCAGGTATAAGGTCTGTCAAAATACTAAATCGCTCAATAACAATAATAATTATACAAATAATAGTTATAATACTAAACCTCAAAAGGGTAGTTACCCCAAACATATACCTAACCCGTAGGCATACGTGTCATGTTCTTCGAATTGCAAATGTATGTGCGTCAGTGGCAACGTTACTCATGAACATTTCTTTAAATGTCCCGCGTTCATGAAGTTGTCTCCGATTGATCGTTTTAAACATATTAAAGAGAAAGGAGCTTGTGTGAACTGTTTAAGTTTAACACATAAGACAGTTAATTGCAAATCGCAAAGTACCTGCCGCATATGTAATAATAAGCGTCACTCATTATGGCATTTTAATAAAAATAATAATTTAGTCATTCAACCGACCCAGCTACCGCCTCCAGTGATGTCCGGTCAACTATCTGGTTCAGCCGGTAATAGTTACAGCGCGGTCGGCACAGTTTCACCCGACGTATCGTTGTGTACTACATCGGTACAGACTCCGCGATACCGTAATACTACAGCTTTTAGTCAGTCAAGGAGTACAGTGTTACTGGCCACCGCTCAGGTCATTGTTTACGATTATAAGGGAAATGCTTTTGTGGTTTGCGCGTTAGTTGATTCGGCTTCTCAATCAAATTTTATTACATTAGACTTATATAAAAGATTAGGTTTACAACCATTAGCTAATAAAAATAATTCTATTATCGTTAAAGGTATAGGGGCTCGGAAAAAGCTGTTAAGTGTCACACACGTCCTAAATTTTTTTCGCGCCATAATTTAAATTACAATTATGATATTTCCGTTATGGTCGTCGATCGTATCACAGACAACCTACCGATCGCTCCGGTGGATACATCAACTCTGTCTTATCTTCACGCGATTCCACTAGCTGATAATGAGTTCGCCAAGCCCGGTACTATAGAATTGTTAATAGGTGCCGAAGTTATCCCTCACTTAATAATTCGAGGTATAGTTTCTAGACATATTTTAAATAACTATCCACCCGCCATTGAGACTACCTTAAGAATCATTATTATGGGTTCCGTACCCACTTAAAAAACCGCAAATAATACATTTTCAACGTCATGTTGTGCCGTAGTTCATGAGGATATGAATACGATGTTTAAGCGTTTTTGGGAGTTGGAGGAGATTCACGCCCCGCCCCCTCTGAGTAAAAATGATAGTGAATGTGAAGATCATTTTCTTACCACCACGTCTCGAGTTGAAACTAGCCGCTATATGGTGTCATTACCGTTCAGTGGAGATCCGTTTACTTTAGGTGATTCTTATGAAATTGCTTTTACGAGATTCCTTTGCTTAGAGCGCCGGTTAAATAATAATCCTTCGCTTCGTACATCTTATGAGGACATTATACGCAGTTATTTGAAAAAGGGATATTTATCACCCACAACGATTGAAGTTGATGATTATATTCAACCGCATTATTACCTAAGTCATCACGCGGTCGTAAGACAGGATAAAACTACCACTAAAGTTAAGTTTAAGATTGCTGAAAATGTACCTGCTAAGTGTTTTCATCATGTAGCAGGTATAGGAAATCCCGCTGACTGTTTATCTCGAGGTTTAACTCCTGAAAAATTAGTAAACCATCCCTTGTGGTTCCGAGGGCCCTCATGGCTGTCTAATCCTCTGACAGACTGGCCTATTAACAATTTTAATCATGACGATGCCCCTGAGAATTCTTACCCGCGATTACTTAGGGTTATTGTTTATATTTACCGCTTTATCTGCAAACTTGCCAAACATGGAAGTATAAATCGTCATGAGTTAGATTTCGCAGAAAATAAATTATTATTGTCACTTCAGCAAGTATATTTTGCAAGTGATATTTATAAATTAAAAAATAATCAGTCTTGCTCTTATAACCTGTTAAAATTAACACCCTTTTTGGATGAAACCGGCCTTATCTGTGTAGGTGGTCGGTTAAAGTATGCTGCTGCAGAATCTTACGATTTTAAGCATCCTGTATTATTACCGCGCCATGATCCTATTTTCGATTAAATTGTTGATTTTTATCACAAAAAATATTTACTTGCTGGTCCAGAGCTGCTTATGTCATTACTTAGACAACGCTTCTGGATTATTTCTGCACGCTGCATTATAAGAATGCGTATTCATAAATGTAACATTTGCTTTAGAGCTAAGCCGCGACCTATTTTGCCGCTAATGGCTGATCTGCCGATCCAACGTGTTAGCCAAGTAGTAGTAAGTAGTTAAAGCCTGGTCTTATTGTGGAATTGACTATGCGGGTCCAATTCTTTGTACTCCTTACCGCAGTAGAGGTATAAAAGGGCGTAAAACCTGGCTATGCATTTTCACGTGTTTAACCACTCGTGCTACTCATATTGAAATAGCCACGGATCTTTCTACCCCGTGTTTTTAAATGCATTTAAACGTTTTCTCTCACGATGAGGCCCTGTTCAATGTGTATATTCAGATCAAGGTACTAATTTTGTTGGAGCACGCTTATACTTACGCGATCTTTATAAGTTTCTAGATGAATATAAATCTCAATTGGAAATTGAGTTATTTGAAAACCGCATAGAGTGGAAACTTATACCTCCCTCTTCCCCCCATTTTGCAGGATGTATGGAAAGCATGATTAAAATTGTATAAAACCACCTCTTCAAGGTAATAGGAGATCGACTGCTTTCATACGAAGAACTACTTACAGTTTTAGCTCAAATCGAGGCTCTTGTGAATTCTCGCCCGCTCGCTGCAATGAGTAGTGATCCTAATGAACCCGCTGCAATTACTCCCTCACATTTCTTCCATACGAGCCCCTTTTTGTCAAACCCTGTTACTCCTATCGAACAGAATATTTCACTACAACAGAGACATAAACTTTTTGATAACATTGTAAGGTCATTCTGGAAGAAATAGCGGATGGGGTATCTCCACCAACTACAAAATCGCTCCAAATGGAACACTCCGGACGTTTCCATTCGAGTTGGAAATGTGGTTATAATTCTAACTGACAATGCTCCCACGTTTTCCTGGCCTTTAGGCATTATAGAAAAGGTACATCCGTCGCGAGACGGAATCGCGCGTATCGCTACAGTTCGAACAGCTAGAGTCGTAGAGTAGATTCCTATGTCCGACCAACAGTTCGTCTGTGTCCATTGCCTACACAATAGTTACACTAAGTTCTAGATTTAGTCATTAGATTTGTTTCGCATTAACCGCAGATAATATTTATACTATATTGTACCGCATAATTTGTATTCACCGCATAAACTCTCTTACAGTTATACCCGTAAAGGTATATATTTATGTATATTTGCATTTAATAATATTATTCGCTTATGTTTCTCATTTCTTTAAAGGCTACCCTTTAAGGCCAGCGGAAATGTTACCGCTGTATTTGCT
>NJDC01002507.1:195365-222344 GCA_002245475.1 Calephelis virginiensis
ATTTCTTCAGATGGAAGGCAATACGTACGGCGTCCAGTAAAAGCGGAAATAAATCCAAGATTCACAAAAAAGCAGGTGAAACATGGCGGTGGAAACATTAAAATATAAGGTTCATTTTCTGGACGTGGAGTGGGACCTGTGAGGAAAGTTCAGGGTTACTTAGACCAACATTAATACAAGGCAATATTGGAGGAAACGATGCTTCCCTATGCTGAGGAGCATCTCCCTATTATATGGACGTTTCAGCATGATATCGACCCGAAACATGCTGCCCGTTCAGTCAAGTCGTTTCTTACCAGTCAGTCAGTATCGGTGCTAGATTGGCCAGCAAATCGCCTTGACCTTAACCCAATCAAGCACCTTTGGCACGAAATAAAGAAAAAAGTAGCCACTTATCGTACCACACTTTCGATGAATTTAATGAAGCTTTTTGTGAGGCATGGGCAAACATTCCTGTCGAAACATGCCAGAAACTGTTAATGTCTATGCCACATCGGTGTCAAGCGGTAATTACTAACAAAGGTTTTGCTACTGGGTACTGATTTTACATGAAATAAAATGGCGCTGTTAAAGATATTATAATACTGCAGGTTATTAGTTTTGTTTAACTCTATTTTTAATTATAATTAAATCCTTAATTAAATGTCCAGCTACAGAATTATATCTTAAAATTGAATACATGTTCAACCTTTGATATAAAATACTTTTTTTCTATTTATTTATTCTTTTATTTACAGCCATTTAAAGCATAATAAAAAAAAAGTATCTTCACGCCCATATCCAAGAGGTAGGCAGAGGTACAACCAAGGCACCCACGACTAGCCGAAGACACTAAGTCCCACAATGTGATAGGTGGCAAGCCTATCGCCAACCATGCACATTTCCAATTCCAACCAACATTTTTTTTTATTAGAAGATTGGAAAAATCCAATTTTCTTTTTTTTTTGTTGGCCGACCATAAAGCATAATAATCGGACCAAATTATGCAAATAATAGTTACTGAGAAATCAATAGGGTTTTATATTTGTATGTACATAACCGGTTATAGTTCTTCACTATCTAGCATGTCCCTAATTAGTTGACCACGACTGTATATTTGTATATCGATTTTCATTCTATTATTACCTTTATTAAATTTACAACTTTTTCGACTAAACTTCTTCACAATATTGTACTGTATTTTTTATTAACTGTGAAACTATGATATGCCTACAAGTCGCAGACAAATTTAAAGATGTTTTACTAAAGCAATATCTATTAATTTATCTACAACTAACTGTTTTTTCACGATTGTTTTACACTCTTTCGTACCGGTATTCATTGCGAATCCTGCACTTTTCGGAAATATCTAAGTAATACAAAAACAGCAATGAATCTACGTTTTATTTTAGATTTCGCGCAAGCGGGCGCCTGCGCCGTCGTACGATCTGACGCGAGTTTAGAAATTTTTGCCTATTCCAATTAAAGTGCGCAACGCCGTTAAAGAAGTTTTCACTTCAAAAAAATACGTGCATGCACAAAAGCTCCATTCAAACACTTTGTAAACTGCAAACTAGCTTTATGTATGTTGCTTCTACGCTCCTCACTGCTTTGCTAAAATTTGCCGTGACGCTGGATTAAATTTTGATTAGCCTTAAATAATGTGTACTTCCATCGATCGACTTTTTTACCACTAGTATATAGTATATATAGTAAGTTTTGTCTTTTGTTGATGCTTATTTTCAGTTATTTATTACAGATTTATTATGATCATTAATTATTTAGTCGAGTACATAAACATAAAGCAAATGCTAACACTTATTACTTATTCTTAATACTTAATGTATCATCTGCCTAATTTATTGAACTAAAGTTTTCGTTTGTATTTAAATTTGCCAGTAGATGTCACAATAACGATGTTATTATAAACTTTGTAGGTATTCGTATATTATTGTGTAATGTTCTTATCATTACAGAACCTTTTACTAAGTGTCTATAAAATAACAATTTGCAGGAACTTCGACCTTTACCGCCATTCGATCATATTCATGATTCTACGAGGGAAGGTCCAGCCTGTATCCAAAGATCAACAATGTTTAAAGGCTTAATAAATACGGAGGATATGAGTGAAGCTTGTATGTACGCCAACATACACGTGCCTTTGAAAGCATTGCCTGATTACTATCCCGGTAACGCAGTAGGATCTGGCCTTCCTGTGTTCGTATTCATTCATGGCGGAAGCTGGGTGGCGGGCTCCGGTGGGACCGACTTCTATGGCGCCGAGTATCTCATTGATGAAAATGTTATCGTTATTACCTTTAACTACAGGTAATAATTAATGGCGTGCTATGTACATAATTTTATTTGTTTCATACTCTTAATTTTTTAATTATTATATTAAAACCGTTCGTATGGACTTAAATTTCAAATTAAGCCAAATTGCTACTCATATCTAACGAAAAGTTTCATTGTGTTGGCGTTTCATATACATTTTCCTCGTGTGGGAAAGAAATTAACACTCTAATAAGTTCAATCCACAAACTTCAACGAAAGACGATGAAAGTAGCGAGTTTAGCTGCTGTTTAAACTGTGCAATATTAATAATCATATTATTTTTATTAAAACTTTTGATATATATATATTTGTTTATGCCTTAGATTACAAGCGCTTGGATTCTTGTCGCTGAATTCTGCCAGTATTCCGGGTAACAATGGACTGCGAGATATTATCACGTTATTGAAATGGGTAAAATCAAACATCAAAGCTTTTGGCGGTGATCCTGATAATGTGACTTTGGGAGGTCAAAGTGCAGGTAGTATTAACGCTCATATTCTCAGCATGTCAGATGCTGCAAAAGGATTATTTAAAAGGTTTGTCAAAATACTTTTTTATTTTTTACAAAACACATATTTTCTTATTTCTGGTTCCTCTTTATTTATGATGCAAGAATCAGCTCGAGTTTCAGAGAGACTGAGATCGTTTATTAGCAATAAGAAAACCTTTGCGTGCCTAAAAATGTATAACTTTGTGAAGCGTGTTATATACATGTTGTTACTATTGTTACTATACATGTTAATAAATTTAACATGTACTAATCCAAATATTTCAATTTGAAAAATTTAAGTCAAATTTCAGAATTAGGCGTCTTAAGAATGACACACTTTAAATTTTATACCCACTTAAAATGTTTAACAAGTTAAAACTATAACATTCTTAAATCCATTGTTACAGGGTTATCCTAATGAGTGGTGTTGCTATGCGCAGTATTTATTCTGCTTCACCTCGTCACGCAAAAGAAGTTGCAGATACATTTCTGGCAGCTATAAACATAACTGCCACTGATCCCAAGGAAATTCATATTCAACTCGTTAAAAAATCTGTCGAAGAAATCTTAGAAGGTACAGAAAAAGTCGGACAAAAATATTATGACAATGTAATGATGTCCTTTTGCCCAGTTATAGAAAATGAACTTTCACAGACTAGAATTTTGGATGAAGATCCAGAAATAATGATACAAAGTGGTCGAGGAAAAGAAATTCCAATGATGATAGGATTTACTAACAATGAATTTCGAATCAGTACTAAAATTATGGATGGAAATAATTTCATGCAGGATATTGGAACTATACCCGAGTTAGTTTTATCACCTGATGTAACATATAGAGCAAATGAAGCTACAGTAATGCGTCTTTCTAAACTAGTTCATAAAAGATATTTCAATGATCAACCACCATCAAAAGAAAAAGTGCAAGACATTTTTACTGACACTCGTTTTCGATATGCAGGAATACATGCAGCACGTTTGAGAGCACAAACTGGAGCAGCAGATAGTTACTTATATCAACTGTCATATTCCCCGGATTTTAGCACTATTCAACGAGTAAGGAATATCACATACAGTGGTTCGGGCCATTTTGATGATATGACATTTATTTTTAAAAGTAACTCCCAGAATGGCGTACCATGTTTTAGTCCACGTACAGCGAAAGATCGACAGATAATAAAACGAATGACTGGCTATTTTAAAAATTTTATGGTTTGCAGGTAAGACGTTTATTAATTTCAAGACAGATTTATTAAGACTTTAACAAGCAAATTATTGAACAACAGAAATAACGAAATTCGAAAATATTATGATTTCATGATTATTTTCAACAGTACCTTTCATTTAATACACATAAATGTAAGAATCACAGTCAGAAAAACCTTTATTCACGTAGACTTTACAAATGGTATTTGTACGCGTGGACATCTTTAAAAACTACCACCGGATCGAAATCACAGCCACATATGGACTCGGCAAAAGAAACTCAATGAGCTCAGCGGTGGTGTCCTTTTTCAAAACTAATGGTAACATTATAAACTAAAAAAATACAAAAATTTCATTTGAAGATCACATTAGAATCAGTTTCGTTATCTTATTATATAAGTTTATACTAACGTAGATAATTCACGTTATTACTTGCCCATATGATGTACTTAGTAACACATTCCTTGTTTAGAACAGATAATGTGGATAGGGTTAATTAACAACGTTTTATTTTACGTTTGTTCTTCTTTTTTCAGCAAACCTATATGTGATGAAAATTTACAATCATTATGGCCACCAGTTCATCCAACTAAACCAATTGTATATCAGGACATTGAATATCCAGGTGAACACACACCAAAAGAAGTGAGTGGTACCATCAAAAGTATGTTGACATTCTTCCACGAATTGTATAGTGGCGTCTATACATCTTAACAGTTGTGAATAATATTATACTTAAATAATGCAAAATAGGTTACTGGTTAATTTAAAAAAATGAAATCAAATTACGTTACTTACTGCTTTTGTATTTCATTACATTTAGATAATTAAGAAAAGAGTTGTAAGGAGATGTACTGAAGATTTGTTAAGAATTGAAGTTAAGATTTACCTGATTCAACCGAGTATAAAATTTTAGTATCAATTATGTATTTTCTTTACAACTACCCTTTTCTTATTAAATAAGTGTTACTGTTAAATTTTGTCTATTCGTTCTCTGTTATGTATTCATTTATTGGACTCAAATTTAAAGCTTTGAATACTATGTTAAAAAAGATATTAATTTTATTTTGATTATATTTTTTTGCACAACAATAATACATTTCTTACTATTAAGGAAAATAAAAAGATTTTTGTAATATTCGCGTTGCAGGTAATTGAAAATACAAAATTTTACATAAGAATTATAATGAATTCAACTATTGTAACTGAATTATTTTGATATGAAAAAAATATTGTGTTATTTGAAACTGTATATAATATTTATAAATTATGTTTTATTTGTTAATATTAAACTGAATAAATGTTAAAAATTATGAAAATACTTATTTTTAAGTTGCGTTATCACTAACTATTGCCCATGGCTTTGTCCGTACATTAACGTTATTTAGCACTTACTTATCTAGTTTGACAATAAGTTTCGATACTTACATTTTTCGACATTTATACAAGATACTCAGGCCTATCTATCAAAAAAAAAACTGAGGCAAATTATCTCTTAGACACTTAAGTAACCCTTATAAATCTACATAATTATATACTCAGGGTAAGTCGGCCTAGATCCGTTAAGGGCGTATAACTTCCATCATTTCTGACTGATTTGGCCAAGAAATACCCTATCCTAAACCTAATCTTTTTCGAGGTATTCGAATTTATTTGTTTTAATAAAGTTTGCAGGTTTTTTTGGCTATTAGATTATATATTTTGAAATGTGTCGGTCTTATAGTTTTCATAATTAAAATTTTACATGTATATATAAAAATAAAATACTTTTCGTTAGTCTCACTAAAACGAGAACGGCTTAACCAATTCGAGCACTTTTAGATTTTAATCATTTATTCAAGACCAGGAATTTATTTATAAAAGATTAGACAAAGGGAAAAGTGCGGGGAAACTAGGAAAACGAGCATTTAAATTTTTCCAACACAAACTAAACTGGGTAGAAAGAAGTTCGCCGGTACAGTTTGTGATAAATAAAATGCTTTATGACTTCAATAGCCGAAATTGATCGTAAGGTACTTAACTTGGTTGCCGACGACGGTCTAAAGTGAGTTTATTAAAAAGTTAATCAAAACGTAGAAAGTTTATTTTTTAAAATAATTTCGAGGTTATTAACTATGATAACCTATATAAAACTTTAAAAATACTCATAATAATAATGAAAAGAACTGTTTCAGCCTATTGGAAGATAAAATAAAAACGTGCATTAATAAAAACTAAAATAATAAATCCACCCGAACAAGATTGAACCAATAATAATATAATAGAAGAAACTAACATATGAAAATGTTATTGAATGAATATAAGAAAAACTTGGATGATAAAGTAAGGAAAAAAATGTTAAGAAGAAAAGAAATGAAGTATCTTTGAAGATACAAGAAGAGAAGAGAGAATACTATCTTAAAATGTTTGACAGTTCTAAGAAAAAACCTGCAAAGATGTGGAATCTTATAAATAACCTTACAAATAATAAAGTAAACTAAAACCTGGTACCAAGTAAACTATTGAGCAAGGATGGATATGTGACAAACATTGAAGAAATCTGCAAAAATTTTAATGATTATACTTAATTTTACTTTTCCATTATTGGCACTATTTCAGCTGAGCAAATTTGTCCAATCCTAATAAATAAAGCGATGTACATTCATCTACACAAGAATCAACAAACAGCACTAAATAATTAAACAACTTTACTCCATCAAATGTACAAGAAATCAAAACAATTATCAATAAATTAAATTCAAATACAAGTTCAGGAATTGACGGTTTTAATGTAAAATCAATTAAATGCGTGGAAAATCTCATATTAGATGAACTCATAAATTGCCTTATGAAATATTATATTGAAAAAGGAATATTTCCGGATTCACTTAAAATTGCAAAAGTAACGCCTATTTACAAGTCAGGGGACACATCCGACCCAGGAAATTATCGACCTACTTCGGTGTTGCCAGTAATGTCAAAGATTTTTGAAAGAGAACTTTATGCACGGCTTGAACAGTTTTTAAACTCGAAAAATTTTCTCTGTGCCAAACAATATGGATTTGGATAAAAATAAAATTCACTTTCTGCAACAATTGATTTAGTTACAAAATTGAAAATTAGTATCGATAAAAAACAAATAGCTTTAGGAGTATTCGTAGACCTAAAAAAAGCTTTTGATACCGTTAGTCGTGAATAGCTCCTTAAGAAAATAGAAGTAATTGGGTTAAAAGGTTCCGCGCTAGAAATATTTAAATCATATCTTAAAAACCACCAACAAATAGTAAAATTAGGTAAAACACAGAGTGATCCTAGAACGATAACATAGGGGATCTTCAGGGCTCCATTTTAGGTCAATTACTGTTCCTTATTTATATAAACAGTCTTAGAGGAGATATAACTTTATACACCGACGACACAAGTTTATTTTACTTTGGGGATACAATAAAATCTGTGAGAGACGATGCACAACATGATTTTAATCTATTGAATTCATGGTTTCAATCTAACTTTTTAACTATTAACACTGCTACAACAAATTACATATTTTTTGCGGCTAAAAATAAGAAAATACTAAATGTTTCACCTTTAAAAATAAATAACCAACCTATTTGTCGAGTAAATAGTGAAAAATATCTAGGATTAGTATTGGATGGAATTGGATGGACTAACATGGAAAATGCATTTGGATAAAGTTAAATCGAAGCTAGCATCCCTTACAGGAGCATTAAATTAGTATATCATACTTACAAAAAAAGTTCGGTATACCATATATAATTCTCTTATTAAGCCTCATATTGACTACTTTATAGAAATTTGGGGAACTGCCGCTAAAACTAATATAAATACCTTACAAATTGCACAAAATAAACTAATTAAGAGATTATTTCATTATGACTTTTGTACATCGACGAACAAAGTGTATAATGAAACAAAAATAATGAACATTAAACAATCATACACTTACAGCAGTTGCTTATAAATTCAGAAAATCTTACGGAAAGAAATACGTACACAAATATTTTTTACAAAGAAACATCATGTACAAAAAATTAAATTAAGAAATGCTAATAATCTAACACTATTTATGCCAAGGACAAAATACGGCAAAACTAGCATCCTTTACGACGGTGCTAAAATTTATAATAAGATACCAAATTATATAAAAAATATAAAATCACTTTCAACTTTAAAAAAATTGAAAAATTATAAACGCAATGAAAATGACGCAAACATTTATTGAAGCATCTGTCATTTAAAACACAACTAAAAGTAAAACATAAAATAATAATAATTAATATACGAGTTTAATTACATACCATTCATACAAACGTACACTTAAAAGACTTATGAAATCCTTGAATCCTACATATATAAAGGCACTGCCCTTTTTTTTTCATTTCCTTTCCTTTTTATTGTAATCTAAATACCATAATAGAACCATGATCTCTGTTATATCCTTTGATTTTTCTAACATCAGTAAATTTAACAAGATAAATAAATTAAATAGACTCATCTTGTATTTTATAGTTGTGATCTGTGACCGGCCGAGTCTAGTAACTCGTTTCGGACAAGTAAATGCCATATTTTTAGGAATACCCTCGTATTTTTAAGTAATGTAACTATGTTTAAATATCAAACGAAAAAGTGTTTTTTATTGTAAATTACTGTTACTGTTACACATATTCTGGGTTTTAGTTAAAAAACTGTGTATTTTTGTCCGTGAAGTGAAAATTTGTGAAATATGTAAGAAAATATTGTTTCTTAATGTAAGTGAATGTAATTTTCTTTTTGAGAAATAAATTCTTTAAACCTAAACATTGTTTAAATTCAAATAGCGATGAAAGACGTAATTGCGCATTCGCTTATCATAGCACACTGGAATGGCCTTCGCGTAAATGATTATTTTATTACTCTCTGTACAGTTGTGCCACATAGTATTCTTCACTAACAAAATGATCATTTAAGTAAATGTGTTATTTGTCAACAACAGTGACTCGATATTACAGTTACAAATTTATTACGCCATAAAGCAATATAATGAGTTTTTCTAAACATTTTAATTTGTTCCTTGCACTGCTGATATTATCAGGTGAGAATATTTTTAAAACCACACGACTCTCTTGATAGTCAGAGAAGATCATGGCTAAAAGATGCTAAATAGACACCATAGAGGCTAGAAATGTCATTTAAGCATTTAATCTCCAGATAAGGCAGTGACAGACACAGGCATTGCCAAACCTCACGGCTGGTTGGTGAAGTAAGGCTTGTACGCTAGTCTTTCAACCAACGAGACGATCAGCCAAATATACCTTGGCAATAGCATAAGAGTTACTGAACCATTAATGAATAATCCGGCTAACCAGCATCCCAAAAGCTATGATTTCAATCTATTGCACAGCTTCTATCGCGGGCTTAGAGCATGGAGACCGAATCCAGAAATTCTGTAATGAAAATAACCTAACACCCTACCACATCATACAACATCATACCGCCATTTATCGATGAATAACAGAACTTTTAATGACTTTTTGATCACGCTTGCTTCTTTAGTTCAGCAACTCGCCTCTAGGTAGCGTTTGTTTTATAAGCGTTACTGCGCATGCGTCATCCCCCCCAACGCCCCGCAATCTGGTGACTCATGCCTGCTTATGCAATAGCTTTACCGCGGCAGTCTCCGAGTGCCACGTCTTTTTTTTAAATAATTGCTTACTGCCCGTAATTTTGCTCCGCGCACTTCCTGAACATGCACCGTTTCCAAAGCCGACATTTGAAAAGAAGAAATTTTCTAACCACGCGAATACTGGATCCATGACGAACATATTTTGACCAAATTTAATGATTCCAGGAGTTAACGCATGCAATAAAAGGCATAAAACAAACTTATTTCTATTATTTTGTATATATTTGTATGTTCTTGTAGTAATATAGCTATAACTGAACGAAGCTGATCAAAACGGCGAATATAGTGATATGATCTTTTTTTAATTTGATACAGTTATTAGTTTTGTAAGCGGAACCAAAATTTGCGACAACCCCATTGTATACACCGTAGCAGGCCCTATTCGTGGAATATGTCAGCAGTCAGAAGATAACAACACATTCGTAAGCTTCCTTGGTGTTCCCTATGCAGAACAGCCGCTGGGAGAATGGCGATTTAGGGTGAGCATGATAATTTTTAAAGAAGTTATTACATTGGCAATGAACATAGAAAATACGCCACTATAATCCGTCCTTGTAGTTTCAAAAGAAAACTGTTAGTCTATATAGTACATGTACACAAAACAACTACTTTTTAAGTCGGGTCGAAGGTAGGAGCACAAAGAGCTAGAAAAAGTTTCATATCATAATTGTATATACTTAATTTGATCAGAATCGCGAACCCATATGATGAAGGTACATTTTAGACATTTGACTACACAAAATCATATAACACAAAACGTTGAAACCAAAATATCACACCTTACCATCACATTAACGCTAACGAGTATATTTTTAGTATGCAAACAATACCTGTCAAAACACTTCTTTCATTGGACATTCAATTATTTGTTATATTTCAACGAATTTCTGTGGATTTGTTGTCGAACTAATTTATAAATTTGTCAAAATGAGAGACAGTGCAGATGACTCATTGTATTGTAGTAATGAGCAAAATGTTAAAATTATTGTTATAAGTTGCACAAACAGCCGGTTTTCTAATGGTGAAAGATAACCATCACCCATAGACATATAGACATTTAACCATACACCATAACACCATAATCTAAGATTTTGAAATACTTAGGTAATTGTACTGGTGTACTTTTCAGCAATATGGTAGTAGAATAAAATTAGGTGGAGGCATTAATCTGGTTGAACTGTGAGATGACAGTTCTATAATCTAGTTTCTACAATTTTACAGGAACTCAGACCATTGAAGCCATGGAGCAGCGTATACAACGCTACTAAAGAAGGTCCGGCTTGTCCACAAAACTCCACTAATTTCAACGGTGTTCTCAACACCAGTTACAACAGTGAGGCGTGTATATACGCCAACATACACGTTCCTTTCAAAGCATTTATTAATGGCAGAAATGAGCTTGTTAAAGGTCCAGGTCTCCCTATCCTGGTTTTCACGCATGGCGGAGGATGGGTGGCGGGCTCCGGTGGGACTGGACTCTTCGGTGCAGAATACCTTATCGATGAAAATGTCATGATTATCACTTTTAACTATAGGTGACTATGATCTACAGATGTTTAATAAAATCATCCACCGTCCCGTGTTTAACGCGAAAACAGAGCAACGGATTAGTGTAATTTTATATATGAAAATAATTGAAGTGTGGGAAAATGATATGGGCTATGTTTTGTGTAATTCTATTTCCTCAACCACCTAAAATAGATGGTGGAAGTCTGAATGGAGCATTATGAGAGTTCGAAGGAAGAAAGTTAAAAGTTGGTATGCAGACTTTTTGTAACTAACGAACAATAGTTACTTACACACGCACACGCAAACGCACATGCACACGCACACGTACACGAACACGCATACGCACACGCACATGCGCACGCGCACACGCACACGCACACGCCCACACACACGCGCGGCTCTACTCTGTACTCTTTTTGTTGCCCGACTCGTAACTCGAATCCGGGACCTCGTGAATTCAAGTCCAACACCTGGATCGCTAGACCACAAAGGCCAGGAGATAGATAAGCTTAACTATGATTTTTAAATCAGTATCAAGTAAGTTTAAGTGAGCTGAAACGGAATGGGGTTAGTTATCTACATTAGTTAGCTGTACATCAATATTGTTTAAAAGAATTGATTAGATTACACACTGTTTTCATCACTTTCTATAAGTCTCAAATTTGAAGACACTATCTATACCTTTTCTCTAGTTTATTCCAACTTTTTAACTTGAATAAATACCAAAGTACAGGTTTATTTGAAAAAAAAAATTTGTACCTAATTTGGAAATAGTTAAAAGTCAGTAATAGTTAGTTGACATTCATTTTCTTCAGTTCTATGTTTCTAATTAAAAAATAAGTTATTAAACATTTTGTTGTTGTGGTCATTTCTACCAGGAAAAAAATTACATTTTGGAGGCAATACCTGAATGAAACTTTGCTTAATATATTTACTTTAAAGCTAGAAATGAGGGTCTATCATGTCATACTCAAATTTACATGTGTGTTTCAGATTAGAAGTTTTGGGATTCTTGTCCCTAAACTCTCCGAGTATTCCAGGTAATGCTGGGCTACGCGATATGTGCACATTACTGAAGTGGGTTAAATCAAATGCCAGGGCTTTTGGTGGAGACCCTGATAATGTGACCCTGGGAGGACAAAGTGCCGGTGGTATAAACGTCTCTCTATTAACTTTATCAAATGCTGCAAAAGGATTATTTAAAAGGTTTGTAAATCATATGTGTGAAGCTGGAAACAAACTATCGGACACGGTTATCGGACGCAGCTTAAAGCAGCAATTTCTGAATGTCTAATTATGAAAAAATACTGAGTCTTGAAAGCTACCGCGCGTAAGTGGTGGACGTAACTTTGAGCTCCTAACTAACTTGAGCGTTCGGAAAAACAATTTAGACAGGCAATTCCTACGGATCTAGCGCGATGGATGTTTTTGTCACTGAAACGTCCGCGAAAGGTACACACGTGAATGAGATTATACTAAAGAGTGCAAGGTTGTAGATATCTCAAATAGACGAATGACTTATTGACTGTGTTTATTACAGGGAATCACTCTATAATCGTAAATTTTGAATTATGATAAACATGTAGTAAAAAATCATCGTCAATTTCCTTACTTAACATGTTTCTTCGTCTACAGGTATTCTCTGAAGAATAGAAGTTTAAATGTACCCGCAGAACTTATTCCGAAATACTAGGTATACACATTTACCAGTAATGACAGTAAGGCGCGTCCGTTAGTCACGTCGGATAGCAAGTTTCCAGCTTGGTACTGCAGAAGTCAATTTTATATGGTTGCCTCACTTTTGACAACTACACTCTCTCTCCTCGCCTATGTGGTCTAGTGGTTCAGTTGTTGGACTTGACTGCATGAGGTCCTGGGTTCGAATCCCGGGTCGGGCAACAATAAGAAAATTGGGTTTTTCCAAAGTTTAATCATTATGCAGTTACGATGAAATAGAAAGACTATTTCATCGTAACTGCATAATGATTAAACTGATTTAGATAAGGATATTTTATTTTGAAAGCTGACGTGGTCGATATGGTTCTCAGTATTATCATTATATCAATATTTTGTCGCCAACTTTCAAACATTTTTAATTTTGTGATTATTTGCTTTTTTTCAAATAGCCATACAAATGGTGCTTATGACAAAAAATACGTCTATTTTATATTAAACGCTAAGAAGATGATGCTTTCTATTAAATATATTTTAACAGGGCCATACTTATGAGTGGTGTTGGAGTACGTACCATTTATTCTGCCTCACCACGATTTGCCAAGGATGTCGCAGATAACTATCTGCGATATATAAATATTACATCAACTGATCCTGAAGAAATACATCGTAAACTAACAAAAAAAAGTATACATGATATAACAGAAGCCGCTTCTAAATTAAAAATGCAATACTATTCTGGTTTAATACCATCGTTTTGTCCAGTTATTGAACAACAACACTCGGAAACAGTAATTTTAGATGATGATCCAGAAAATTTAGTTAAGAAAGGTCGGGGTCAAAACATTCCATTAATGATTGGCTTTACCAATAATGAATATCAAATTGATAAAAATAAAGTCGAGATGACTAATTTCCTTGACGCTGTTATTAAAGATCCACAAAAAATTTTACCTCTTGATTTAGCTTATAAAACGGATGAGGCTACAGCAACGAAACTTGGAGAGAGAGTCGAAGAGAAATATTTCGATGGCAAACCATCAATAGATAAATTGGTAGATGCAGAAACAAAACTTCGTTATCAGTATTCACCAATGTTTTTATCAAAGTTGAGATCAAAAGTTGGAGGAGCTCGAGTTTACTTGTATGAGTTTTCATATACTCCAGATTTTAGTGTTGTCCAACATTTTAGAAATGTCACATATTGTGGAGCGGCTCATTTTGAAGACCTTACTTTTGTTTTTAAAAGCAACGGTTTGAATGGGGTCAAAGGATTTAGCTCACGCACATGTAGAGACCGCCAAATGATAAAACAGATGACTGGATATTTTAAAAATTTTATGACTTGTAGGTGAGTACAAAGTAAAATTAATTAATTTAAATAAATAAGTATCTTCACGTCCATCTCCTTTATAAAAAGGTAGACTGATGTATGATCAGGGTTTCCACGATTAGCCGAAGAGATAGCAGAATGTAATTAATATATTTCAAACTTAAACCCAACCAACAATGCACTTAATTTGTTTTTTTTAATGTTGCAAAAAAAAAGCTATACTTACTCCACCTGGGAACCGAACCCGGTACCTCATGTAATCAATGCCGATGCCAGATCTCTAAACTCTCCAACTCCAAAAATATAAGGTTAAAGTTTACAATAATTACTAACATCATCCATAGGCTAATTGTCAAACGTCCTCAACTTCGTTAGGTAATACTAGTTATCTTTGAAATACGTATGTTTTTTTATGATATTTGAAGGCAAACAAGCAGTTAGTTTGAAATTACGCCAAAGGTGATAATGGTGCGTTGCCAATCCAAGGTCAAGTAAAGTAAGTTTACCGACTACCTTATCCTCCGAACCGGAACACGTCAATGGCAAAAACTGACGTTATGGCTACAGGAATAAGTAAGGCCAAGGTACCCATTCGGGCGAGTCACTGCGAAATTCTACCACTTAGTCGGATCTCACAATGCTAGTGACGGTAAGCCTATGCTCCCCTTTTACAAGCTACGAGTACCTGGCAAGAAGGCAAATGGTCTATTCTGAAAAGAAGCCCGGATCAACACGGGGAAAACTAACTATCGCCCTGTTTGCTACACCCTTATAATTTTTGTATATTTTTCAATAATATCGTTAGGTATATTTATAAACGTCTCCGTAAAAGAAGAAGGTTGTATATTCGCATATAATAATACACTTTTTTATATATGTGAGGTAATCGATTTCTTCGTCATTGCTGAACCGATTTTAAAAGCTCTATTTTTATTTAAATATAATATAAATCATAATTAAAAAAAAGTATCTTCACACCTATATCCCCGAAGAGATAGGCAGAGGCACAACCAAGGCACCCACGACTAGCCGAACACACAAGTCCCACAATGTGATAGGTGGCAAGCCTATCGCCAACCGAGCACATTTCCAATCCCTTCCAACATTTTTTATTAGAAAATTGGAAAAATCCAATTTTCTTTTTGTTGGCCGACCCGGAATTAAAACCCGGGACCTCATGCAGTCAAGTCCAACACCCGCACCACTAGACCACAGAGGCGAATCATGCTTAATTAGTAGTTTCATTGTTACCATAGTTGAATATGACGATGGAACTCCTTGAAAACAAAGGGAAATATTTAATTTCAATGTACTTACACAATTCGGTTTTTTAGCAGTTTACTGCTGTTTACTTTTTTGTTTTATCTTGGTAAAACTTATTTGTTTTTTTGTTTAATTTTGGTAAAACTTATTTGTTTTTTTGTTAATCTTGGTAAAACTTATTTGTTTTTTTGTTTTATCTTGGTAAAACTTATTTGTTTTTTCTAGCAAACCCATATGTGACAAGGAATTGAGATCTTCCTGGCCACCCGTTTGTCCTAACAAAACAATCATCTATGAAGACATTAAGGTGCCTCGAGAGTATAAACCCAGGAAACTTACTGGATCGCTAAACGACACTTTACAATTCTTCGACGACCTCTATCGACGGATATAGAATACTTACAATTGTGTCGAAAATCCGTAGGCATTTTGTATCTGATCAAACTTGTTTAATAAAAAAATATGTATGTGAAATTCATAAAACTTTGTTTTTGGAACCCGTGTTCGTCTGGGCTCCTGTGCTGCCTTCCTGCCAGGCAACTCGTAAAAGGCGAGCATAGGCTTACCTTCACTAACAAAGTGATATCCTACTAGGTGGTAGAGTTTCGCAGCGACTCGCCCGGATTGGTACCACTGCCTTACCTATTCCTGCCACTATAACGTCCAATGCTTGCCGCTGACGTGTTCCGGTTCGGAGGGTAATGTTGCCGGTAAACTTGCTTTTGTTCGAGGCCTAACATCCCGGCCTTAGGTTGGCAATGCACCATTTCCACCTTTGGTGTCTCTAGGCGGCGTGAATTCCTTACCATCAGGAAATCCGTCTGCTTGTTTGCTTTGCATTAAAAAAAAGACTAAGCAAGAAGTTCAAATATGTGATAAGTAGTGATGTAAAGCTTATTCATTTATGTAACCTTATAGGCAAAACTTACTATGTGAGTGTTAAGTAATATTCATTTAACTGCTTTTTGAAGAAAGATAGAGAAAGGCTATACGGAACTCTTACATATTTCGCTTGCCTATAGTTAAATGGGTCAGACAAGATAAAATACAAAATATAAAGTTGGCTATAACTCATTAAGGTGCCATCGATTACAGCGTTTTGTTTTTAACAGATTCCTAACGGGGTAAGCAGATAGTATCGAATGCCCAATGTCATCATACAAACTTGCAAACCCGTCTAGCTTCTTCCTCATTTATAACTTTTTTCATACAAACATACCCGTTTCGGAGACTTTATGCTTTAAATTAGTTATATTGCAGGCTATCTGCATTTGTGAATGGTTTTTGAATATGACGTGTTCCGGTTCGGAGGGTGAGGTAGCCGGTGAACTTAAGTTAACTTAAACTGTGTGGGTAAGGTAGACTGTGAACTTAAGTTAACTTAAACTGTGTGGGTAAGGTAGCCGGTGAGCTTAAGTTAACTTAAACTGTGTGGGTAAGGTAGACGGTGAACTTAACTTTTGCTTAAGGCCTAACATCCCTGCCTCAGGTTGGCAACGCACCATTACCACCTTTGGTCTCTCTAGTCTGCTTGTTTGTCTTCCAATATCATAAAAAAAATATAACACATTGACTGCACAGTACCTAGTAAGGTCTTGGCGCTGGTTTAAAGCTTTGTACGTATAACTTTGTTAAAAGCTTTTTCGAGATCCACAAAACCAGAAAATCTTTTGGGCCAAAGTCAGTCGTTTCCTTACGATGTTACAAAACAAAAGCAACTGATCCAACTACCTCTTTCATACTTGAACAAGTTCGGTTTCTTTTTAAGCAAGCTAAAAAAGGACGAAGAAATACAGACATATAAATTTTCATACTAATGATAGCTCCCATTTTCGTGGTTGATCAGTGGTTGCTCGCTAACTTTTTGCCCAAAAGGGTGGTCAAATTTATTAATTCCCGATTACCACTGATTATTACTTTACGGCTTCATTATTTGATTCAACTTGTTAGATTCCAACCATATTTTACTATTTTAACATCAATGTGAACAGTATTATACTCGTACTGAAAGTCTACTATTTTCATGTGTACATACATTAATTTCCATTGCATATTCTCTCAGTTTAGTCCGTTGTATTTAGGTGATAGGCAGAAGCTCGTCGGGGTGATATCACCGCCTTGTCTACAGCTCCTGCCCTATTGTTAGTGCTCACAATTGTCGTGAACACGTAGCTAGGAGATTTGGTCACATGGTCCGGCCCTAAGATACCGACTAATACACCTTTATACGTCAATTTTATCTTAAGATGCTTTTATTATCTGTCAATAAAATCAAAACAAAATATATTATCTTTGTTCTATCACCTCTATTGTCAAGTGTTATTGGAATTTACATGAGATTTCGAGTTCGAGTATTTAGTCGGCAACTCGAAATATGTTTTATTAAATTTCTAAAAATACACCTATTACCATCTTTCACTTTGAGATATTAAGTATCACCTTCAGCTAATCGTGAATGCATGATTTTACCTCCACCTACTGTTTCGTAAATATAGGCGTGAGGATAATCACTTGTGTTTATATTTGGTATCATTTGATGTTATCACACCAGTTAATATGATGTAGTCTTCAGTTTAACATTGTCTTCGAATAACGAAAGGAATAATATAAAAATACGCGTATTTTACTTATTGTTTTTTTAATTAAGCGCTGCTAAAATGTGGCCAAATTATTTTATGGTATTCGTGGCGTTTGACGTAACAGGTATGCATTTTAAATAACCTGTAAATTGCTTGATATAAATAAGTATTAAGGCTGTGTTTTTTATTACTCGTTGTAACAAGTTTCACGGGTCTTCTGTGTTATCATTGTCATTAAAGTAGTTTTAAATTTTATAGTTAAATGTTAATTATAGGCAGTATGTAGATTTTCATAAATAGATCGACTGTAGAATATTTTCAACAGATATGTATGCTTACGTGAACTTATTTTAAATAAAAGTTTAAATAACTACCAATTGTTAACGGCACTTTACTTATAAAAAAACTTTACTTATAAATATGAGTAATAAGTATTTAAACAATTTTAAAGCGTATCCAAAAACGCAGTGATTACTGGTTATCAATTCGTTTGCAGGTATTTTGTACGGTTGTTACGCGACTAATCGTCAAAATAAGAATACATTTTAAAGTTTTTTATTTTGAACGATATGTCATCCTCGTGTTGGTCCGGGCTCCTTTGCAGAATAGACCATCTGCCTTCCTGCCAGGCAGCCCGTAAAAGGCGAGCATAGGCTTACCGTCACTAGCACCGTGACATCTGATTAGGTGATAGAGTTTCGCAGTGACTCACCCGGATTGATACTACCGCCTTACCTATTCCTGCCGCTATAACGTCATGACGTGTTCCGGTTTGGAGGGTAAGGTAGGTTACTCTTGCTCGATACCTAAGATCCCGGCCTCAGGTTGGCAACGCACCATTACCACCTTCGGTGTCTCTAGGCGGTGTGAATTTCTTCCCATCAGGAAATTCGTCTGCTTGTTTGCCTTCCAATTTCATGACAAATAAAATCATGATTAAAAAGTGTCATACAAACTTGATAAAGATCCAATAAGTGGTTATACTTAGATGATTAGGAATTTGGAGTCGGTTTATTGCAGTTTAAGTTATGTGACCTCCATAGCAACCACACTTTTTCTGGTATATAAAAGCCAATAGCAGACGATAAAATATCTTAAGTTTTAGGTCTTTTAACAAGTACCCATCAGAAATGCATCTTGTGTATTTAGCATTAAGATCTGCCTCAATCCTTTTTTCATACAGTCATATCAGTTCTAATCATTAACTTAACATATCATCTGTTTTATTATTAATACTTCTGCAAATTTCTTACATATTATGTAGATCAACCATCTGAACAACTAGATGATAATCATACTACCAGTGACTAACCGAAATTCACGCGAATACAGTTTCAAATTAAGCCATGGTCTTTTGCATTGTACCACAAGGTCTACTATTAAGAATGTTATGTAGCTAGGTACTAGATTGATAATGAACCAACTCGGGACTATTAAACGTTGATGAGCTATGTCATTAAGGAATCCATCCTAATAAGAATGTTGATTAGTGTCTTAAAATGTTATTGATTTCATTATATGTCAATTTTCCTTTTGTCTTTGGTCACTTAAGACAATCATTTTCATACCTTGTTTAATGAGATAAGACAACGAACAAATACATGGCTTCCTCAAGGTAAGAGGCAACTGATAGTTCACAGTCACCAAGGTCCATAAATTGTATAGATGTGGCTGAGGTATTAGTTACTCCAAATTGTATTAATCTACCGGCTATCTTGGCATGCAGACAAGAGCAAGATATTTTTATTACGGTAACAGGTTTAAGTAAGGTACTGAATCTCTACCCGGGATAGTTACTACACAACAGTTGGTGGTAGCCAACTATTACTAGTCTTATTGGTAATGACCTTGGATTGACCTGTGAAGAGGCAACAATTAAAAATTGAAAATTGAACATTTTTTACTAACCATACGAGAGCATAATATTACCTATATTGTCATGAGATATCGTCATGTTCAGTATTTTTTAATATGTTAAAGAGACAATCTAAATCATTATTTATTATGTAGTTTTGACATTTGTCCGAGGAGTTGAAGACTGTAGTGACCTCGTAGCTCGTACCAACGCGGGTTTGATCCGCGGGGTTTGCCAAATATCAGAGGAAAACAACAAGTTTGTCAGCTTCTATGGTGTTCCTTATGCTGAACAGCCGCTGGGAAATTGGCGATTCAAGGTTTGTATCACTTAAATTAAAATAAAATTTGGAATAAAACAATGCCCAATACTTCTACAAATTTTAACTCACTAAAATTTTAATGGTTAGAGTATTCGTCCACTTAAGACGAAAGTGTGAACCTGTCCGGAGTCAATTTTTTTTCTATACTTATAATTTGAAAAAAAATTACGATAAGCGCACAGTAGGTGCTAAATTTAAAATACCTTGACATTCTCTAATTTTAAGGAACTCCGACCAGTGCAACCGTATGACTACATATACAATGCGAACAGAGAAGGACCGGTCTGTCCTCAGAATACAACAACATATAAGGGTGCACTCGACACTGACAACATGAGCGAGGCTTGTATATATGCAAACATCTACGTACCCTTGAAGACGTTTCCCGGTCGACATGGTTGTATCACGGGTCGTGGTGTTCCCGTGCTGGTGTTTATCCACGGTGGCGGGTGGGTATCAGGCTCCAGCGGCACTGGTCTATATGGACCTCAGTATCTCATAGACCGGGACGTCATCATCATTACATTCCAATATAGGTAAATGACTCTTACCATTATCAAGTTAAATTTAATATATCCACAAACCAACTCGAAACTCTAATGCAGGGTTTTCATCCAGTACGCCAAGCAAAGAACTGTTTTCTCCTCTAGTACAATGCATATATTTTTTTGAAAATTCTGTAGCATCATTAATATTTTTTTAAAGTCTGATTTTCTTGTATGTTAATCAGTGATATTCATTTTTTTAGACTTCAGGCTATTGGATTTCTATCTCTCAACTCTGCGAGAATTCCTGGCAATAATGGTATGCGAGACATAATTACTCTTCTGCAATGGGTAAAAGCTAACGTCAAATACTGGGGTGGTGACCCCGACAATGTCACCATCGGCGGTCAAAGTGCAGGAGCCATCACTGCTCACTTACTAACCTTATCGAAACCAGCTGCTGGATTATTCAAAAGGTAAATTTCCCATTTCATATTTTTATGGAATATAGAACAACGAATATGTGCACTGCTCTCGTGATGGTAACAGAGAGCAATGGCCTATCGTTACCTTAGATAATACAAATGTAACAACCTAACAGTGAACAGAGTGTTGGTTCTAATCTCTACTTGGTGGATACCCCCTTTGCACAAAACTCTTTGACAAATAAATAAAAAATAATTTGTGGGTAATTTACAAATTTTAAACTATGTTGTAAATTTACATTTTGTTTTACAGTATCGCTATAAAAGTGACGCTATCTTGTAACTATTTGTTAATAACATTGTTACGATCAACTTTTCTATATCTTCAAAATGGTACCTCCAATCTGCCATCAGATGGAAGTGACTCAAGTTTTATATAGATAGGATAGGGACACAAACTTGCTAAAACCACGTTAACATTGTTGGATTTGTCAAACTTACACTGACATTGGACATAGCTAAATAAGTTTACGGATTAACATGGCTAGAAATATATGTGGATGAAAAATATACCTGTTTGTAATGAATGTAATTAATAAACAATTAGCTGATAATGTTTTTTTTATTTTATTCTTGGTTTGAGCTTGCTATATATTAACAATTTCACAAAAGTTTATCTATATCAATAACAGCGCAATGGTCAAGCATGGTAAAAATTAAGTTTCTCTTAATAATATAGAATTAGTAGTTTAACTTTTTAGAATTTTCCGAATAGATCTTGTATCTATTCGGAAAATCCTAAAAAGTTAGTTCTTAGTAAGATTAATTTAATGTATGCTCATACAAAGAGGTGTAACATGAAATTTTTGGTTTATCTGTTATATTAGGTTTGTTACTGTACGATACAATTATCAAAAAAACTGTCATGTTTAAAATTAATGAACATATCAAATATTAATGAATACACAGTTAGGTACAGTAAGCAAACTAAATATCATCACTTACAGTAGTTTGAACTTTACTGTACATCAGTATACAAGAACAAAAATAGGCATGAATGTGTGCTCCCGCAACATCGCTAAATTATTTCCACCTAAATATTAGGCTTAGAGCGCTTGTTCAAGTGATTCCAAGTTTTTGCAAAAGAAGGCCTTCTTGTCCTACATAGGTAGCCGAGATGCTTTAGATTGAAGATGAGATTACAAATGTCAGCAAAATACCAAAACTTTTTATAATACAACTATTAAGTGCATCGAATTTCTTCATTGAAAAATTGAACAGAAACAGATCAAAACTTTTACTAAGAAAATACCTAAAAACTTGTTACCAAACCTATTATTTTCATAGCATTTCCCGTAAAGACGGGAACCTATTTCTACCAAAGGGTAACAATAGAACCTCTGCCCTGCAGACGATCGGAAAGAAGGAGGCATGGAGGCATGGAGGCATGTTTGTGTTTGGGACTTAAATATTAACATAACTAAATAACATTTGATACGGTTACAGTTAAATAATTAACGTTTAGTAACGTTCTAAGAAAACAGAAACTAACAGCTTCTCAGACAAAATGCCGACAGTGCCTTTTTATGTAACAAGGGAAAAATGCAAAAACTTAAAAAAAAACACTTAAACTCTAGACTACCTTCGTTGAATATTATGTTTTTTAAAATTTGTAAATATGTATAATAGTATATAACTTTTATAATATAATTTCAGAGCTATATTATGGAGTGGAGAAGGAATACGAAGTCTTTTTACCGCATCCCCAAATCATGTGAAAGACGTTACTGATATCTTCCTCTCTGCCATTAACATAACTTCAACAAACTCCGAAGAAATTTATCAACAGTTGCTTGGTAAAACTACAAACGATATCTTAGAGGCTGCAACAGTTATCAAATACCAATATTATGAAGATCTATTAACATCATTCAACCCTGTAATAGAGACACAGTTTTCACAAACTAGAGTTCTCGATAATGATCCAGAGAAATTGGTGAGAAGAGGAATAGGCAAACAATTTCCTCTTTTAATCGGATTCACAAACAATGAAGTTCAAGTATCCAGACCCGGAATAATACAAACAAATTTTTTAAAAGTAGTTTACGAAAATCCTAATTTCATTCTTTCGCCCGACTTAGAGTTCAAAACAGATAAAGCTACGGCACGACGACTGGGCGAGATAGTTGAAAATAAATTCTTACATGACAAACCTTCCATTGAAAAATTAATAAATATTTATTCGAAAACATATTTTCAATATCCATCAATTAAATTGGCTCAAATAAGATCCATGATTGGAGGAGCACCTGTATACTTATATGAATTTTCATATGATCCAGATTTCAGTACTATTGAGTATATTAAAAATATCACATATAGTGGAGCGGCTCACATAGATGATATTACTTTTATTTTTAAAAGTAACTCCATGAATGGCAAGAAAGGATTTACTCCACGCAGTTACAGAGATCGCCAGATGATAAAACAAATGACTGGTTATGTTAAAAATTTTATGACGTGCAGGTGAGCATACTTATTTTTACAAAATCTAAATATACATACTAATGCAAGTTACAAATGCAAGTGCTCACACTACTAGCATACTTTTTCATCTATACCCTATACTAATAATAATTTGATTTAATTGCGATTTGATTGTTTGTTCGTTTGTCGTTAGGCTCTGAAACTACTGGACCGATTTGAAATAATCTTTTACCATTAAAAGCAGACATTACAATTGATAAACATAGGTTTCGTTATTTCCATGAAAAAAATAGAAATTTGTTCACCCGTGCGAAGCTGGAACGGGCTGCTAGTATTTTTTAAAAAAGCACACAAACACGCGGCCCACTAGATGATAGGAGACAAATATCATCTAAAGACTTTATAAATTTTACTGATGCTTCGCTGTCCTACGGGTGACACTCTGGCCACACGTACGCAAGTTTACCGGCTACCCTCCTCCAGCACGGTACAACACTCAGTGAGCTGTCATAAATAATACCTAAAGTGGTAATATCAATATATAATCGCGTATATGCAATATAATCGTAATATATATATACTCTATTTACCTGCAATAATTTCAACTGCGGGTTGAATTTTCCATGATTGGTTCCGCTGTAATAGGAAAAGACAAACACATTTTTAACCCCACATATTATCTTAATCAAATAAAAAAAAAACAATAAGAGAAGTTGAATATGGAACTCTGTAGGAATTAATCAATTTTTAATTTTCTAGACCGACATTTGTCTTTTCGATGTAGCGGTGTTTAAATTATTGTGTGTCGCTATCATAATGTCGTGATAATTTTCGCTCAATGACTTTTCACGAGTTGCTAGAGTTTTGAAATGGGATTTGGTGGTAAAAGACTATCCCGTCGCTCTGTGACCCCATGACGGTATACTCACTAAATTTACATACGACGACAAATTTGGGCTGACAAAAATTTTACTTGGCATTGAATTCGTACTGAATTAGAAATTAGATTGAGTCAAAATCAAGCGCAAAATATTTTGCAAGAGCAATTGAAGGTCCAAAATCTATGTACTCGATAAATACGATTAAATGGAAGACCAAAAACGACTGCGTGCAGAGTAGTGCAAAATTTATAGAAATATCATAGAAAAGTTCAATGAAGGAGATTCATTGGTTGTCTATACCATTGTTACTGGTGACGAATCAGAAGAATCAGAATTGTTTTGAACTGGATACAAAAAGTCAGTCAACAGAATGATTTTTCCTTTTTGAAAAGTTGCCAATAAAAGTTAAGAAGAATCCGAGCATTGGTAAAATAAGTAATAGTTGCCTCTTTTTTCGAGAAAATTGGACATTATGTAACAGTGTCGCCTGAAAATCTAAGAATAGCCGCTGCATATGGCATGTAAACCATTGATTGCCAAGTGTCTGGGAAAAAAATTACGAAACGCGTATTCTTAGAATATAGCGTTATTATTCTAAGCGCGTATTCGAATTTATGCTATCCCTCGCAACGACAACGCATCCGCACATTTCACTAAAAGAACGAATGAGTATTTGAAAGCTTCAAATGTGGAAGTAATGACTCATATACCGTACTACCCGGACGAACTCGAGCCCATGAGCAGCGGTGAATGCATTGAAGTGGTCCTTTCTTCAGACTGGACCCACCGCTTTACAAAATGATTTCAACAAATTGAGCAACGTGTAGATAGTGATGGTATATACTTTGAAAGACGTCTCAGTGCCACAATGTGCATCGGCTCCGTCAATAAATAAGTTTTAAAAAACATAACGTTATAATTGATAAGTGTTAAAATGAAAACGTAAAGAAAACAGTGCGAGAAATATTACATACTGTGCCCCGAGTGTATTGGCCACATGTAGTTTTCACTTACCATCGCGTTTACGTTTTTAACTCAAATTTGTATAGGGTTTTGAACAGCGCCTCTAGTGGTCACTATAGCAAATTTTATTGCTAGTGTTTTGGCCGAAAACGCTAAACTCGGTGAAACGTGACGGCGTTAATGACGTATTTCATCTATTTTGCGAGTGTAATGGCAGTTATACGTAGAAACGTGCGTTTATGATACTCGAATACGCCAACGCGGTAGTTTATAACTGTCAAGTTCTTTCGATTGATGTTTTGTCAGTGAGAAGCAAGTGAGAAGTGAAAACTTGAATTCCAATTCTTTTAGTACTCCAAATAAGTTAATATTAATTACATTTAGTGAATAATTAATGTCTTCAAAGTGTTTTTAGAAATATAAAGTGATGTCTGCTCGCTATTTATTTACTTGGAATCTACTTAAGCTCAGGATGAACGGTTAAGCCTCCGGGCTCTAAAAATAAGCATCTGAGTCTCCTTCGACTTTGTAGAGGGTCTGTCCAAGACAGAGTTTCGAAAATGATATTATCGTTTGTCTAAATAAGCTTTTCATTTTCTCTGTCAAGAGTTGCGCCGGTTGACTTCTTTAAAATCTTCTCGACAAGTCTTAAAGAAAAGGTAAGTTATAAATATCAGCAACTTTATTTATTTTTAGTGACTTAAGTAAATAGTAAGTACGGTTCTAACAATTACTTTAATAACTTTAACTAACATTTTTTTAGGTACTCACTGCTCTATTTATTTAAGCTTCGAGTTTATACCAAAGACCTTTTGATGTAGCTACACACATATTGCTCGCAAAACATGTGCAGTGTCTATATACAAGAAGTGACTTAAGCTCTTACACACCCATATGTTCTAGTAAAATACATTGTTTTCCCATCAACACAATCAGCTAGACAGCGAATTAGTCAATAGTAAACGATAACAAAAGGCAAATAAGGTTTCTGATTTCTGTTATATTAAATTGTAAATGTATGTTTTAGATATTTTACAAAATTTGGCATGCCAGGAGTTGCTGGATGTGTTGTCTGCAGAAAACAATATCATTCTCTAAATGTACAAATGCCTGTATTTTAACTGAATTAATTTGGTATTTCCTGTGTTGTTTCTTTACCAACAAAACCACTGGTGATAGAGTGCTGTGCAGCAACTTGTCAGGGGTGGGATCCACCATCTTATTTATGCCTGAAGCCACAATGACTGTCATGTTTCGGTTCGGAGGATAGGGTAGCCGGTAGATTTGAGAACTTGGCCACACTGTATTAGCATGCACCTACAACATTTATGTTGTCTATATATGGCTGTGGCTGTCTTTTACTATCAGGGGAACCATTTACTTGTTTGCCATCTATTGCTTTAAAAAATAAAACTAAATTATCTATCCTTTCATTTTTAGGTATGTGACAGTGATTACAAAATCACAAATGTAAATTCATGTTTTGGAGGAGCCAATTATGATTCTTTTATTTGGGAGAATAGCGAGCTAAA
>NJDC01002507.1:224743-248532 GCA_002245475.1 Calephelis virginiensis
ATTCCATGAATGGCAAGAAAGGATTTACTCCACGCAGTTACAGAGATCGCCAGATGATAAAACAAATGACTGGTTATGTTAAAAATTTTATGACGTGCAGGTGAGCTTACTTATTTTTACAAAATCTAAATATACATACTAATGCAAGTTACAAATGCAAGTGCTCACACTACTAGCATACTTTTTCATCTATACCCTATACTAATAATAATTTGAATTAATTGCGATTTGATTGTTTGTTCGTTTGTCGTTAGGCTCTGAAACTACTGGACCGATTTGAAATAATCTTTTACCATTAAAAGCAGACATAATAATTGATAAACATAGGTTTTCCATGACAAAAAATAGAAATTTGTTCACCCATGCGAAGCTGGAACGGGCTGCTAGTATTTTTTAAAATAGCTTACAAACACGCGGCCCGCTAGATGATAGGAGACAAATATCATCTAAAGAATTTTTAAATTTTACTGATGCTTCGTTGTCCTACGGGTGACACTCTGGCCACGTATGCAAGCTTACCGGCTACCCTCCTCCAGCAGGATACAACACTCAGTGAGCTGTCATAAATAATACCTAAAGTGGTAATCTCAATATATAATAGCGTATATGCAATATAATCGTAATATATTTACTCTATTTACTCGCAATAATTTCAACTGCGGGTTGAATTTTCCATGATTGGTTCCGCTGTAATAGGAAAATACAAACACATTTTTAACCCCACATATTATCTTTATCAAATAAAAAAAAACAATAAGAGAAGTTGAATATGGAACGAATGAAATTTTTATGGAATGAATGAAATTTTAATTTTCGATGTAGCGGTGTTCAAATTATTGTGTGTCGCTATCATAATGTCGTGATAATTTTCGCTCAATGACTTTACACGATTTATTATTAATTAAGACAAAAAGAGAGTTGCTAGAGATTTGAAATGGGATTTGGTGGTAAAGGACTATCCCGTAGCCATGACGGTATACTCACTAAATTTACATACGACAACAAATTTGGGCAGACAAAACTTTTACTTGGCATTAAATTCGTACTGAATTAGATATTAGATTGAGTCAAGTGCAAAATATTTTGCAAGAGCAATTGAAGGTCCGAAATCTATGTACTCGATAAATACGATTAAACGGAAGACTAAAAACGACTGCGCGCAGAGTAGTGCAAAATTTATAGAAATATCATATAAAAGTTCAATGAAGGAGATTCATTGGTTGTCTATACCATTGTTACTGGTGACGAATCAGACGAATCAGAATTGTTTTGAACTGGATACAAAAAGTTAGTCAACAGAATGATTTTTCCTTTTAAAAAATTGCCAATAAAAGTTAAGAAGAATCCGAGCATTGGTAAAATATGTAATAGTTGCCTCTTTTTTCGAGAAAATTGGACATTACGTAACAGTGTCGCCTGAAAATCTAAGGATAGCCGCTGCATATGGCATGTAAACCATTGATTGCCAAGTGTCTGGGAAAAAAATTACGAAACGCGTATTCGCATTTATGCATTCCCTTGCAACGACAACGCATCCGCACATTTCACTAAAAGAACGAATGAGTATTTGAAAGCTTCAAATGTGGAAGTAATGACTCATATACCGTACTGCCCGGACGAACTCGAGCCCATGAGCAGCGGTGAATCCATTGAAGTGGTCCTTTCTTCAGACTGGACCCAACGCTTTACAAAATGGTTTCAACAAATTGAGCAACGTGTAGATAGTGATGGTATTATATACTTTGAAAGACGTCTCAGTGCCACTATGTTCATCGGCTCCGTCAATAAATAAGTTTTAAAAAACATAACGTTATAATTGATAAGTGTTAAAATGAAAATGTATAGAAAACAGTGCGAGAAATATTACACACTGGAGTGATAGTGGTGGAATTGACAGGGACCAGAAAAAATGTAACTAAATAATGTATAATAAAATAAGAAACCGAACTGTGAAATTTTTAGTGTTTATATCTGGAAGTGTTCATTTTATGTTGTTTAGGGACAATTTCAATCAATGGTGTAGTGTATATTACAAATAAAAAGTGAAACATGTATAAAGATAATTAAAATCTAGTGCAATTGGTACATATTACATAAATACAATAGACAGTGATTTTCAATTTTTGAGTTCTAAAAAATAGTTGCTTATTATAGTGCCATCTCTTCGAAGACACACGTACTACTTACTTACTAAACATAACACATTCAACACTTATGGAAGCGCTCATCAACGACACCACATAGACGTATAATATCATAACCAACCAAAAGGTGCAGGTTGCAGTGCCCTGCAAGTATCAAAATTTATTAAGTATGAACGAAATTACGAATGCTCTTAAAAACATCCAAAATGAACTAGATGACCAAAAATCGAAATTCGGAAGTGAGGGGAAAAAGTGCCAAATCAAGTAACGCAAAATATCAACCAAATTTTGGAGGAACAGGAAGATATGGGAAGAAAAACAAAAAATAATAAAGAAAGAAAATGGAAAGTATCTTCACGCCCATATCCCCGTAGAGGTAGGCAGAGGCACAACCAGGGCACCCACGGCTAGCCGAAGATACTAAGTCCCACAATGTGATAGGTGGCAAGCCTATCGCCAACCGGGCACATATCCTATCCCGAGCAACATTTTTTTTTTATTAGAAAATTGGAAAAACCCAATTTTCTTTTTGTTGCCCGACCCGGGATTCGAACCCGGGACCTCATGCAGTCGAGTCCAACAACTGAACCGCTAGACCACAGAGGCGATAATAAGAAAATGGAAAACCAAGAAAAAAGGATTTACTTCTTAGAAAAACAAGTGAGACAAAGAAACATTTTTTTCTTTGGGATTGAAGAAACAGAAAAGTCATATGAAACCCTTCTTAATAGTGCACCGAACTTTATCAATGAACGCTTTACTACCAACAAAGAGTCCAGAGATAAACAAGAGATTAAAGGAATCGGAAAATTTGGAGATAAATTGTTGTAACTTTGCGAAAGTTTAGTCCCTCAGCATTAAGATTAATATTTTTAAACAGAAAGGATCTCTTAAAAACACCCAGTACTATTTGAAAGAAGATTATCCCCAACAAAAAAGGAGAGATCTGCTAGAGCAAGCAAAACTAGAAAAACTAAAAAACTTCTATGACAAAATACTAAAAAGTATTATTCAAAGAATGCAGGATGCTCGAATACCTAACAAAAGTATTTACAAAAAACATAAAATACTATCAGAGAACACTTTAGTGCTCCTAGAAAGAAGGAAACTACTACTAACTATCAAAAATAAGACTAGGTCCATGAAAAATGAGTTGTCAGCTTTATACAAGCTTATCAGTAAGCGGTAAAATCACGACTACAAAATGTACAGATCTAACATTATAAAGAGAAGTTTTACAACAACAGGCAGTTCAAAAAGAGCGTTTAAAGAATTACGGACAAACAAGACCTAGATTGGTAGTTTAAACAACAAAGGAAAATCCGTAAACACTCGACACGAAGTCATAAGAGTTGCAACAAAATTCTACAAAAAAATTTATAGCACTCAAGAAAATGAAAAAAATCCTATCACTAAACAAAGCAATCATCAACATACCGCCACAAACTTAACAAGCTGTCCACTATTTACTGTACTAGAGGTCGACCAAGCTATCAGAATATTGAAAATGAATAAAAACCTTGTTGTAGACAGTATCACCAACGAAGCTATGCTTATACTTACTACCCTGTATTAACAAACTTTTTTTTTCACTTATAAACAAAATTATAAATAAGAAACTAGGAACTTAACAATCCATAGAACAAGCAGGATTTAGGAAAAAAAATTCGAGAGAGCCATACTCTAGAACTGGTAATATAATTTTAATATTTTTCTAAAATATCAAGAAAAACAAAGACCTCTATACATCGCCTTCATCGATTACCGAAAAGCCTTTAATACTGTGTCACATCGAGATATTTGGAAAGCACTGGAAGATCAAGGGCTGGAAGATGCATATATATATAGATATTTAAAAAAAACATCTATTTCAATATTACAGATAAAGTGAAGTTAGAGAAATTAGGCGCAAGTTTTCCCATAAAAATAGGAGTGAGACAAGGCGATCCCACCTCGCCAACAGTATTGGAGTACTAGTGGTCTAAATATAAATAGAACCTACTTAAGTTACCTCCGATGTGCATACGATATAGTAGAATTTGCAGAATCTGCTTTAAAACTACAAAGTATGATCCAGACACCAAACTCTGCTAGCAATGAAGTAGGGCTACATATGAACTTGGAAAAAACAAAGTCAATGACAAACAGCAATTAAAATACAATATTTATATATAACGAAATGATACACTATACAAACAAATATGTTTATCTACGAAAACAAATTAGTTTTGACAAAGAGAGCAACTATTTGGAAGCACAGAGGCGTATCCAACTTACATGGAACAAGTACTGGGCTCTAAAGGAAATCTTTAAGAGCAACATGCCTATCAAAATTAAAACTAATTGTGTGTCGTGACGTCTTTTACTTTGCCTAACGCTTGCCTGGAAATACAGAAGTAAAATAAAGAAGAAGAGACATGTCAACGGAATGAATCGCTAAATGTGTTTGTAAGCGCATAACTTCTGAAAGACTAGACCGATTTGGCTAATTATTTTTTATTGTGTTAGTTTTTATCAGAAAAAGGTTTTCATCAAGAGAAAACCCAGGAAATTTAAAGAAAAAAAGGGAAAAATTATACTTCATTATTTCCTATACTGAAAGGGTGAAACGAAGTTCGTCGGGACAGTGAGTTAATTATAAACATCGTATCTAGTTTTATTCATCAGAATCCAGAAACTTTCAGTATGAATTAATATTAAAGACGATAATTTTTATGAAATTATTTTAATCGTAACGTAGTCTTCGCGCCTAAAAGAATATTATTGTAAGTAACGGCAAATATTATATAGTTTTATTATTTAGGATTTTTATTATAAACTTACAATTATTTAAGAATAATTAATTATCATAATATTTCATTTCTTTTAGCAAACCTATATGTGACAAGAACTTCCAGTGGCTATGGCCACCAGTTTGTCCAAACAAGGAGATTGTGTACGAAGAGATTAAAACACCAGGAAAGTTTGTTCCTGTCACAATAACAAAAGAACTGAAAGACACAGTTCAGTTTTTTGATGAACTCTACAGATATGTGTTAAATAGATAAGTGCTTTGATGAGTAAAATACTGTTAAATAAAATACTGATATGACTGAAAGTATTGTTAACATATTAAATTATTATACTATGTTTTAAAGCATACTCAACGGTGACAGTCTTTAAGGACTCAATAATGTTTTTTCTACTTTACACAACAACTACTTTATTTTTAAAATAATTTATTTGGATCCAATAACAATCTCATGTTATGGTCAATTATATGTATATCAGTTTTAAGTCGGCGCCAATTCCTATTGGTCTAAGATCTGTACCTATGTCTACTTTCACCGAGCTGATAAAGGATTCTTTAAATTAGCAACTGGTTCACCTGATGGAAAGTGATCACCGTCGCCCACAGACTTCCGCAACACCAAGATTATCACAGATTGCCGACCTTTAATGAATGAGTACGCTCTTTTCTTCCTTCTTAGGTATTATTAGTTTGGAAATACCACCCTCGGTAACTTATTTCACAAAGGTGTAGTGTGAGGTAAGCAATGTCTTCAGAACCGAACAGTTGTAGATCACCACGCATCCAGGTTTTAAAAATAAAAACATATTATTTATAAAGAATGGATTAACAAAAAAAAATCTAGTAGAATATTATTTTTACTTTCTAAAAAATCTGTTTTTTTCTTCATTAAAAATTGCAATTTTAAGATAATTAAAATATTATGTCCTGACTTTTTGAATATGAGTTTAAGATGTATAGAATGTGTAGAAGTTGGATTGCCTGCTATTTATCTGAGTTACCAGATATAAACAAGTATGTCTATGACAGTTACTTTTACGGATTTGATTAGAATAGAAGAAACACATTATAATACTTTGAGTCCGATTTAGGGTATCTGTAATAAGTTCTTCGACAAGGTTGGCGAGGGACATGACAACTTGGTTTATTTAACGAGTTCGGTCTGTATTCGTGTTCTGGTCGCAGTAGTGGGTGGTGGGTGCATTTGGTAGAGTATTCACATGCAAAGTTTTGACTGTTTCCTGATCTCTGACTTTATAAGTGGTCTGGAAGCAGAGGTGGACTTTACGAACGTTCGTCAGACTTGTCACATTGTGTGTACCTTGAAAGACTTTTCGCCACAACAGCTACACGGCTTTCACGAAATTTGCAAAATAAAGGCATATTCTTGGATTTCTGCATAGTAATACCTGATTTAATAAAACATTTTTTATCATTTAGATTAAATTTTTTAAGGAATATTTTATGGAATATCAAGAGGCCCAGAGTAGTTTTAGTTTGAAAGAGAATACGTATGGGTTTAGTGCTTTCGTTTCGCAGCATGGTAAAGAAGCATCTGAATGTATGCCACAGAGTTTCTGTAGTTCTGTGAATCTCTATAAGCAAATAATTTAAAAAGCGGAGTTCAAATAATTTTGTTTAGAATACAATAAATGTATTTTTCTTGTAAATTAGAATGAGAAGTAAAATTTAAGTTAAAGTAATCATAGTCAATAATAACAACTAATTTTTTTATAGTTGAACACTTTCAAGATTTTTTTCGTTTAAGCCTAAAACAGTGTATGTGTACCTATGCAGGATTATGGGTCTCAAATACAGAAAGTCCCACAAAAAACGTTATGGTTGACAATCCTAAATATTGGGGTCCGTGCTGCGCCTGTGTGTATATTGAGCAGTCTATGTAGACTTTATGCATACGTGTAGACAGCAAGATATCAGCTTCGTTTGATGTTGACACTGACCTCAAGAAGTTTATCTCACATCTGGACATTGACTTCTAAAAAAAATCTTGTCAAAATACAGCGAACAACTACTTGGCTCTTCTGATGGTAAAAGAAAACCATGGCCTTAAGACACTATAAAAACCACAGGAGCATCGCTATCCTCTGTAAAACCTATTGTGCAATTCCAGTGGCTCCTCTACCCTCTGGAGCGAAACATGAAACTGTCATTATATCGGTGATATGGGTAAAGCGGTGGATTTCTGTCCGGGAATGTTACTGCACAGCTCTCACCCATAATCTGGTGAAGGTGGTGATAACCCATGTCACTTACGCTTGTCTGGCAGAGGCAGATTGTCCATTCTACTAAACAGACCTGCATCAACTTAATGGCAAAATAACAGCGCCACGGAAAATATGCTCGTTCACCAACCACATTCGCAATATGGAGATCCGAGTGAGCGTGAGTTTGAGAGAAAGCGTTTGTTTCAAGATGGAAAAGTGCATGCTGTTAGTTTGCTTAAAAAAAAAGGGAGATGAAATATTGTGGATAGTTTTGCGTTTGCCATCTGGAAACGTCTGAACATTCGCGATATACATTCATATAAAAATACATACGAATTGAAAATGGAACCTCTTTCAAAGTTAGTTAAAAATTAAAATGAAAAAATAAAAAAATGTTGGTTTGTAACCAACAATTTTTTATAACAATTGATTACTTTTTCGATAAGAGAGCAAGCACTTGGATCCATTGCCAGTGCCGTTCATGTAGTTTAGTTGTAAGCCTGAATCCGAAACTTTCAGTTCAAAATTACTGTGAGAGGTACACTGATATCTTACTCTTCAAACAATGGAGCACGTTCGAAAAAAAGGATGAGAGATATACATGAAAGAAACGTTGACATGAAAACTGGCAAAGATCACGTTAAGAAGGTAATATGTTTGACCTGTTTTACGAGCTTTACGCTTTTACTGTTTTTCTATTTTTTACTGTTTCTTGAAATTTGGCTGATAGGCATCAGTTGTAAGTAAAGCTGTATTTGTTCGATTTAGATAATTAAAAAAAAATAAAGGTATTAAAACAGTCTTGAATGTGAAAGGATTTATTTGGTTAAGGATAATTATGAAAGTACGGATAACATGGTCCGAATACGGTCTGCATTTCTATTAACTTTTATATATTTTCATATACATATTTTAACGCCAACGCGCTTACGTGGTAGGCAGAGGGTATCGAGTGCCAAGCCTCACGATCCTGACAGACCTGTTTGCCTTCCATTTCATTCATTACCCTTTTCATACAAACGCGTCGGTTTCAGAGACTCTTGACCCACTCTTTGAAATATAAAGAGGTTATAATGCCCTAACTAGCAATTAGATATATAATGTTGCTGAGTTTTTTGTAGATATTGATAAGTTATTTAATATTGTAGAACCTTTTCTTATTATTATTATTATTGGTTAGCACAGCGTACGCGATTAAAGAAAATTTCTTGTAACCTTTTTTACACCTTGGGTTTTAGGTTTTTACGCCGTTTTCTCGAAATTAACTTTATGCAGTTAGTACATTTTGGCATAACTCGGTCCAATTAACGATGTTAGTAATTTTTAGGAACTCTGACCGTTGAAACCGTATGACTTTATATACAATACGACCAAGGAAGGGCTGGTCTGTCCTCAGAATACAACCACATTCAAAGGAGCACTCAACATGGACAACATGAGCGAGACCTGTATATATGCAACGTACCGTTGAGGGCGTTTCCCGTGCTGGTTTATGTCCACGGCGGCGGGTTGACATCAGGCTCCAGCGGTACCGGTCTGTATGGACCTGAGTTTCCATAGACCGAAACGTCATCATTATCATTAACCAACAAACCCATGACCCAAAATACACCCAAGTCCTAACTGAGTCGTTCAATTCAAATATTCGATAACTGCATTATTTAATTTTTTGCGGATTTGAACTCATTTAATTCCAAATCAAGTTAGTTTCCACTTTTGACATAGCAAATCAAATCAAAATGTTTTTATTTCACGTTAACATACAAGAGGCACTTGCGACGCGTCTATATAATACTAAATCTTCCACCGGATCGGAACATGTCCTCACACATTTTCCTTATTTTTGATAAGGTATATGTAAAATAATTATTATGATGATACTTTTTCTTATCAGCTAAATGTTCAGCGATGGTATAATAAACCTTTTCATATAATTTACATTTAACACATTTCTTAAATTTATTAATTGGAAGGTTTTGCACATAATTGTAAAGTAAAACCATGTATTCATTGGCCCATGAAGAAATGGCTTATTCTGTATTGACGAGACACATGCACAGCAAGATTATTTTTATTCTTTGTATTGAAACAGTGTATACCATAATTTCCTTTAAATGAACTTGTACTTTTGTCAACATGTATTAAATTTTCAAAGATAAACTGGGATGCTACAGCTAGAATTTTAATTTTCTTGAATTTTCCTATCAGGGAAACTCTTGGCCTCTTTCGTAAAATCTCTTAATCTCTTAATCCTCGTGTTCTTGTTTCTAATTTAAATATAAAATAATAAAAATGTGTAATAACCAACTATGATGTTAGTGATCAGTTTGTTAGTCAGGTGAAAAGTATGATCTTTTATTGAATCAGGCGTTATCTTGCGGAAATCCATTATATAAGATGTAAAATATGCCTTTATTTTGCTAATTCCGCGTAAACAGTGTAGCTGTTGTGGCAAATAATCCTCCAAATGACACAGAATTTGACAAGTCTAACTAATGTTCCCACCGCCCACCTCCGCGACCAGAACACGAATAAAAGGAAGAACTCAGGAAACAATATAAATTGTCACGTCCTTCGCATGTGACAACAAACAACAACCTAAATTTCCCACCTCCAACCTCTGCGACCAGATCACGAATTGAGTCCGAACTCGGGAAATAAAACCACTTGTCCTTCGGCAACTTCAACAAACTTCGACAAAGGCTTGTCACATTCTGTGCCATTTGGAGGATTAATTGCCACAATACCTACACTGCTTACATGGAATTAGTAAAATAAAGACTTATTTTACATCTGAAAAGAATGATTATCGACCGGAAAATACATGTGTGTGACAAACATAGAATATGTCTGTATTTCTGGGTCTGTATGTTTATAAAATTTATAACGGTATGTATTTTTATAAGCTTTTCTAATTACTAGTATTGTTGACTAATTTTTTTTAGTTTCGTAGTTTGTGATGACATGAGTACGTGTGATTTGTTCTGAAACATTTTTTTATAAAATGTCTTAGATACGTGTGATTACAGTGACAACAACATTTCTGCGGTTCGCGCCTTGCGTACCTCCCGCTTGACGCTCGGGTTTGGCCAAAACTTAAAAATAATCACTAATATGAGAACTATAATGATGTCTAACGGATACTTTGTCAAAATAAATACATTAACTACTTGATGCATTTCTTGCACAACATGATTTTTTAAGTGAAAGGTCAGGAAACAAACACAGAGTCTCCTGACGGCAAGAGACAACTGTGGACTACAGACACCATTGATGATACAGATGCGACGCTGTTCTGCGGCCGGGATGCGTATTCTGCAAGTCTACCGGCTACCCTACCCTCCGGACCTGAATATGAATGAGTCATTTTGGCGAAAGAATAGGTAAAGCAGTGGATCCCTGCCTAGACCACGAGTGGTCTTGTTGTTGCTGATCTATATATTAACCGGTGCTCACTTCTTACGAGCTGCTTGTTTCTTCATCTGCTCGCATTCTAATCACCGGTATATTCTAATCAGCGGACTATAGATCATTTTTATAGGATAGGACTTTTATTGGTTGTCCTATCCTATAAAGATGATAATGTATTAGAAGTGGGAAATAATCCAGTAGCTGGTTTGGATAAGGTAAGTAAGTGCGCCATAGTGGCCCCCGCAATTTGACCGCCGAGGGTCACATTGTCGGGGTCACCACCCCAGTATTTGACATTAGCTTTTACCCATTGTGGAAGAGTGATTATATCTCGCATTCCATTGTTGCCAGGAATTCTGGCAGAATTGAGAGATAGAAATCCAATAGCTTGAAGTCTGAAAGAATGAAACGCATACCATTTAATCAAAAAGCGTAGACAAAGGTATCCAAAGTTTTAAAGTGACATCAGTTCAGTTATAGTACAGAGTAAAATAAAAACTTTAATATTGGACTATTTTATAACATGTTTTTATTGATAATTGTCAATTATATGTTTGTTACGCGATTATTCTTTCAATAGCCAACCGATTTTTATAGTTCTTTTTACAAAATATAGGATAGCTAAGTATCTTCATGCCCATACACATTTTTATTATTTTATATTTAAATTAGAAACAAGAACACGAGGACTAAGAGATATAAGTAATATTTGTAAACATGTCACTGTCACATAGCTGTCGCTTTAGGTTTGACCCAAACCTAAGAAGTGATATAGTAAATTATTTTATTCTTAAAAGTTATAAATATACCATCTGGAACTTTTTCGTCCAGCAATAAAAAAAGAACATGTGCGGCCTGCACACGAACGACGTACCACGACCGCCGCGCGTCCACGTAGCCCTTTTCGCGGACGACATGGCACTATATACGTTTAGTCATAACGGACAGTTTATAGGCAGAACTCTACGTAGCGCGGCCACTAAACCCCCATAAAAGTGCAGCGGTGCACTTTAATCGGGGTACTAGGCCATTCGAACGGATGAGACCCTATCGTTATCCGGGTACCACTAAAATGTTCGATAGAATAATTCCCTGGGAAAAATCAACAAAATACCTAGGGGTTATTCTAGACAATCAGATGTCGTTCAAACCGCACATCTCACGTGTCACTAACAAATCTAAGTACGTACTTAGCCGTCTCTATTATTTAATTAATAAAGACAGTAAAATATCACTTCTTAACAAAGTGACACTTTACAAAACGTGTATCAGGCCAATCTTAGCTTACGCAAGTGTAGCCTTCGCACATACGTACCCGACCCACTTTAAAAAGCTACAAATAGTCCAAAATAGGTTCATACGTACTGCCATCGGTTTTCCGTGGCACGTACGCAACGAGGACCTACATCACGACCTAGATCTGCCTACAATAGCGCAGCATTTTAAACAAGTATCAGAACGCTACTTTGAAATAACGGCTGCCCACCCCAACCCGGTGTTAGCACCCGCGTGTGACTACACACCGGCCGCAAACTTAGGAGACCCCATCACGTGTTATCAAATCCACCGGATCCAATAACCGCGGCAAACGCGAGCCTCCCTCCTAATCCCATCCGGAACACAAATTCACAAGACACTACACTACACCATCGCCGCCGGTCTAGGTGACGAAGACCTCTCTTGCGCCGGGCGCCTAACGCGGAGCGACGAGCCGCCACTATTCCTCCACCTAGTCCACCCAGTCCACTAGAATATTCATACTAAAAATTATCTTCACACCCATATCCCCAAAGAAGTAGGCAGAGCCTCCAACTGAGCCCCACAACTAGCCAAAGACACTTAGTACTACAATGTGAAAGGTGGCAAGTCTATCGCCAACCGGTCGCATATAACCTAACCCGGGCAAGATAATTCTTATTACAAAAGTGGATACTTTGTGTTAATTTATTATTCACAAGAGTGTATTTTAATCCCCGATGGAAAAAGAGGTGTGTTATAAGTTTAACGTGTCTATATGTCTCTCTGAGGCATCATAACTTTTGAACGGATAGACGGATTTTGATGAAGATGTTCTTGTTGGAAAGCTGATTCTATCAACTTGATCGAGATAGTTTGTAACTATGTTAAATTAGATATTTCGGAATTACTGTTTCTTTTTATTTTAGGATTATTAATTAAACATTAACACAATTAATTAAATTACATTTAATTAAGCTCATTATCTAAACTACAACTGACTATTTCTTTAGGTTTGAGATCTTTGTCTTTGGGTTCAACATCTGTTGGTTTGATAACTGGTAGAGATACATTTTTGTCTGATTTCTCAAGGGGTTTTGATTTATTTAACTTTCTACTCATTAGGTATGACAGTAACTGTATAACTCCTAAGACGATGCCAGGTATGATCCAAGCATCTGGCATGACTGACACTGTTTTGGTATATAACAGGGAGTATAATGGTGATGAAAAAGTTTGTGTTGCTGACTCTAATGCTCCCATTACGCTGTATATTTTACCTGAAACAATAAAACTGGTTAAAAGTCACCATAGCAGTGTTATGTCCGGTTCTTACGTTTAAGAAATAAGTTGTTACGGATGACGGTAGTGTTACGTACGAAGAGATCTAACTACGATAGCTCGTGACCTATTTTCACTAATATTTTATGGAACTAATAGTAACGCTACTCTTAGGTAAATTATGAATGTACTTACGGCCTACAGTTCGATGATTATATGAACAGAGAGTTAGTGATAATTTGTTTCATAAACATTTTGATTAGATGGAAAAGCAAACAAAACAGGGAAATTTCGGACGATTTAAAACTTAGATAGATCACCTACCGATGCCGAAAGTGACAATGATAAGCTGTTATGCTTAGTGAATAATTTTATCGACACCATAGATGTTATTGTTGGGTAGCTATTCTATGATCAGACTAAGACCTATCGTGGAAGTCTACCGCACCTTCAGATGTAAAATAAGCATTTAATTTTGCTAATTCCGCGTAAGTAGTGTAACAGTTTTGGCAAATAATCCTCTAAATGACACAGAATGTGACAAGCCTAACTAACATTTCTACCGCCCACCAGAACACGAATAAAGGAAGAACTTGGGAAACTATATAAAATGTCACGTCCTTTGCATGATACAACCCTACCTAAAGTTCCCACCTCCCACCTCCGCAAACAGATAACGAATATAGTCCGAACTCGGGAAACAAAACCACTTGTCACGTCCTTCGCCAACTTTGTCGAAGAACTTACGAAAGAGAATACCAAATTGCACTCGATGTACGTTTCCCCTCTACACCGAGGCCGAATTCGACCGTAGCATGCAAACGACGACACACGAGGTGGTGGGCGATGGGAACATTAGTTATAATTGTCAAATTCTGTGTCATCTGGAGAATTATGTGCCACAACAGTTACACTGCTTACTCGGAATTAGCAAAAAAAACAAAGACGTACATCTGTTATAATGTATTTCCGCAAACTAACGACTGATTCAACAAAATACCGTACCTACCCTTTGAGACGCAGCATGATAATACCAAACAACCTGATTATGGCGTTGTGAATATGTGAGCTGTGGATTGTTAGTCCAGCAAGTTGCAGCACTGTTAAAAATTAACTATTTAATCTAATCTCACATATTACGAGCTGCCAGTAAAAAGGCAGATGGCATTTTCTAAGAAAAAGACGCTATTAGGTATATCCAAGGTTGATGTCAAGATTCTCCAAAAACCAGTGTGAGTGTTCAAAAAGAGTAATGAATATGAAGACATATTGATAATAAATCTGTAAAAATCGTAATATTGGGCTATGAAGCTATAACACTAATACAGTTGCACTCCTAACAAAGACCTGATGTTATTTGCAAATACAGGTGACTCACTTTAATGTGGATCTTTCGTTTGGAATTAGTTAATAGATATCACAAGACTCGCAGAAAGAGAGGGCAGTACATTAGAGTAGTCAGCAGTCAGTATATGTAAATGACATCAGGTCCACAGTGTAAATATAAGTTCATGTCTTTGTTAGAATTGTACATGTAACCTCCAGCAGTAAGTAATATTGCTTCATGTATTTGGCACTCAAAATTTTCCACTTGCTCCGCAAGGACTTAAAGCTAAGATAATATCGTCCTTGTATGTAGAAATTAATCTTCTATTTGAATATTTGGTACAAACCTTGTTCCGTAGGTAAAATCTGTTTGTTCAAAATGGGTCGTTGCACCACTTGAGATCCTTGAGAAACTATCCCAATTAATGGAACTGAAATACAATAAAAAGATAATCATCAGAAAAATTACGACGTTGTTTGTTTTTGATCTACCACAAAAAGGAAGAGTTTGAATTCAAATAAAATGATTTAATTTGCAAGTTCTCGCCAACAAAATGTATACGTATTGTAACGCGACAAAAAAGGAAAGACAAAGTGCTGGGGACGAATTGGACGTACAGTGTTCCGGTTCGGAGGATAAGCTAGCCAGTAAAGTTACCTTTGCTCTAGGCTTTACCATCAGGAAATCCGTCTGCTTGTTTGTCTTCCAATATAACAAAAAACTGGTGAACTCCTTTGTAATGATAAATGTAAGAATACACTTATCACTCCACTTGTGGTAATAATGCTGTACAGCAACTTACCCGGATAGGGTTCCACCACTTTATCTATTCTTTTTGTAATGACGACATGTAGCTTGTAGGTCTAACATGCTTACCGAAACAATTAATATACGCGGTTACTTTGAAAGGACCGGCTTAATTATTTTAACATGAGAGGGTAAAGGCTTAAATTACAATAGTTAATATTATAAGAATGAATAATTTAAAAAATCTGATATAAAATATCTCTGAGCTTTTACGCCAGAGGATGCAATGGAAATAACTTAATAGAAAAAATAGTTATGCTGAAAGACAAACTAAAGGAATGACAATAAAATAAAACGCCCCAGCTTCGCATAGGTGGTCAGTATTTTGCTGTTTTTCAGTGGATTACTGAAGCGACTTTGATGAAATTTGGTTTTGATTTGCCTAGAGATCCGAGATCAAACATAGGCTTTTTTTCGAAAATCGACCTCCTAATGACTATACCTATTATGACACGAAATTTTGTGTGAAAATAGAAACTAACATGTATATATACGCGTATCGTATTGTAACTATCGTCATTTGTTTCGTAATCGTAATTGTAACTTTACTACGGTAATGAAGTTGCGGATAAACAGCTAGCTAAGGTTAAAACAATAATCGGGCTTAATTATTATTGTGACTTGTGACTTTTTGTTAACATTGATTTTCTTGGACTTGACCCTAATATGATGTTTGGAAGGTTGATTGACTATTGCTTAGCACGTAAACCGCATAAGGTTTATTAATTATTATATTTTTTACATAAAAAAATATTTTCATGGCAAGCTTATCTTTTAACCGCTTTTCCAAAAGTAGACTGGAAAAGGTAAGGCGGTGGTACCAATCCGGGCGAGTCGCTGCCAAACTCTACCACCTCAGATCAGAGTCAGATGTCAATGTGCTGTGACGTGACGGTAAACCTATGTTCTCCTTTTACGAGCTGCCTGACAGAAAAGCAGATGGTCTTTTCTGCAAAGGAGTCCGGATCAGCATTAGGAATTTTGTGTTAAACTTGCAACAAATGTATTGCTTGCTAAATATATAGCTTGTAATTAGATTAGAAAACTTACTGCCGAAAACTATTATAGTATTTGTGGCAGCGATCAGTGTACATGAAGCCAGTATATATGATAAGCAACTGAGCACTCCCACCATCTCATCCGTAAGCCTTAGACGCCGTTTTAGAACTGTTAGAATTAGAAGAGTTCCTGTAAAAAAATGGTGAAATTGCATTAAAAAAATATACACATTTTCCTATAGGTTTCCGTATTATGGAGTTAGAAAACAATTAACAACAACAATCAAGCAGCGAGATTAAAATACATTAATATTTTTATCTAATAGTTTGTATTAGGCATCTACGAAATAAAAATATAGTACCATTTAGATGTAACGCGTATTAAGGCCAAATACTCCAATTAATCCTCTAAATCGCTATCTAAGAATCGAAGTGGAATATCTTAAACAAAAACTTGGAAAACGAAAAGATAATAATAACTTTTCATATGCTTATAGCTCATAAAGTTCTATAAATGTTCATAGAAACCGAAATAAGATTACATAAACTTGGTTCGACAGAAAAAAATGTGAACTTGACATTTCTATTGCTGAAAAATGTAAGTAATCCCAATAAACTCTTTAGTTAAGTATGAGCTCAGTTTTTTCTAGGACCAAAAAGAGTTGAAGTTGAAGTTTTTTGAAGAGTTGTTTATAAACTGCTATCAGATGGCTACTTTGAGATATTCGTGATAACGAATCAACATATTTGGGACGTATCAACATTTGCATCAGTCAATAAAAATATGATAAAAAAAAGGATTGTGTGGTTTTATCAAACCACGGTAAAAGTGAAACTTGATCTATTACTATAAACTATAGACGCCGCCATATTGGCCAAGGCTACTCTGACGTCACCGTCACGCGACATGCGACACATAGACCAAAAAAATTGAGATGATGTAATAAGAGTTTCACTTTAAAAATTGTGTGTATAGTTACTATCTTTAGCATAAATTGAACATTGGTATCATGTATGTGTGTTACTATGAATTACCTGCAAAACTGATAGTATTTCTGTAAGCCAGAAAAGACCCGAAGAGAAGATCATCCCAATGAAACTTAAATCGGTAGTACATGTAGGCAAGTAGAACCTCCGCTAAAATATAAAAATAGTAATGCTGTACTTATAAGAAAACTGTAAAGAGTGGATTCTGTACATTGAAGATATTTCAAATTAGAATAGTTTATGTAACTATAAAAGTCGGTTTTATATCTATATAAACTAAAACATAAAAAATATTACAAATAAAAATAAAAAACGAGTGATTAAAAAAATGTCATACAAGCGGCAGGGCCCTAGGCTATTTTGATTTTGGGGCCCTCCCTTTTTCCAAAGTATTGTGAAATGGCGGTTATTTTTGCGATTTCAGAATTTCAAACACCTCTTATATCATATAAAGGTTTTAAAATTGGCATAAAATAACAATCTAACATACAAAAGAACAACAAAAATAAACATAATAAATAAATACGTTCTTTTTTCAATTTAACTAGTAAAATATTTTCAAACAAAATTCATGTCAAATTTTCTGCCTTTGATCGTTGCCGGCCCCAGGCCATGGCCTTGTCTGGCCTATTGGGTAATCCAGCACACCCAGTACTGGATTGATAAAATGTTTTGTAATAAGTTTACTGTTCCTCGTATCATTTTCAGTTTAGTCCAGCTGCATCTAAAAGCAATTTTGTTACAAACGTATTTAGTTGAAGCTTTTTAAAAATGGGCGCCTAAATAGAAGGGAGGTTATAGGATACCATTTATTTCTCTTACAAAATGGGTTCCCGTGGCAGAGGGGTATTAATCACAATCTAAATTTGCTATTTCATTCATGCGAATTTAATTTATTCAAATTTTGTCCAATTTAATTTATTCGAATTTTGACTTGTAGAATGTACTTTACAAATTACCCCGTAATTTTTTTGAAGCCATAAGTTTTGTAGTTAAAAAATTACAAACATGACAACGTGCAGTGACCAAATAACCAAACAGCAATGTTGAGAAACATTTGAGTAAATCTATGGCATAAGCACTGACTTCATTGGCAAGTATTTTTTTAAGTGAAAACTTCTTTAGCAACATTGCGCAGTTTTTTTGGATTGGGTAAAAACTTCTAAACTCGCGTCAGGACACGTGACCTGATTGAAAATTCGTAAGACGGCGCAGGGCGCTTGCACGAATATTCGTGTTGTCATGTTTGTGTACTATAGCGCAATAAATGAATATTGTATTCTACCACATAAATTATAGTACTTTCATACTGATAAATACAGCAATTCGTGCAAAATTATTCCCTAACCATTCCAAAATATAAAAAATGTACAATGTTAATATTCAAGTTTTCACTTCTGCCAGCACTCCCGGAGTGCAACCCATCGCTTTTTTTATAGTATTGGAAGGCAAACAAGCAGACGAATTTCCTGATGGTAAGAAATTCACGCCGCCTAGAGACACCAAAGGTGGTAATGGTGCATTATCAACCTTAGGCCTGGATGTTAGGCCTCGAGCAAAAGTAAGTTTGCTCGAGTTCACTCAAGGTGCGGAAAAGCACAAGATCGTTTTACGAATATGAGCAAGCTTGGACATAAGATTCAACTTAGAACTTTTTTTTTCAATGACTAATTTGTTGCTAACCTTCCGTTTTTTTACAATTTCACCGAGCTTTGTGGGCCGAGCAGAGTGCTCAGCCCGAGACATCATTATTTAAATGGATTGGACAACGCCAGCAACAAGGGCTGTCTCCCGAGAGACCGTACCTCGACTAGATGCTGCGTTCTGGATACTGGGTGGACTTGATGGAGTTAGGCACCGGGCGCCGGTGAAGTGTGATATAACATTTAGAACTTGTGTATCAATACAGTGACACATTAGTGATATAAATTATCAATACAGTGAAAGTTATACCAGATAATAACATCCGGTCGCCAAGTCCAATAATCAGCATGAGCATAATTATCATCCGTTTGTATCCATCGCGGGGTCGGACCAGACAATGGATAGCTTTGATGGGCAACCTCCAGTTGAACACCGACACTTTGTTATCCGCATTCACGTTCACATCTTTGATCATCACAATGACGTAGATTAGAGATGATACCTAGAATACAGTTTTATTGTGTTAGCAGCTGACTTAACAGATGTTATTCCATCTTAATAGGAACATGCTCTTGACAATAAATACATCTATCCTGTTAATATTATAAATGCGAAATTTTGTGAGTATGGATGGATGTTTGTTCCTCTTTCACATTCCAACTGCTAAACGAATTTTTCTGAAATTTAGAACATAGATAGATCATAATCTATTAATCTGGATTAACATATAGGCTATTTTCGATTCAGATCGCATAACAGGTTCCTTTGAAAACGCGGGCGAAGCCACAGGCAACACAGTATAGTACATATATAAAATAAAATCGTGTTAATTCCACTACTTATAACTCGAAACGGCTGAAGAAATTTGGTTGAAAATTAATTGTGAGGTAGGTGTCCAAAAGGACATAAAATACTTTTTATCTCGTTCAAGTGCAAGAAAACTTGGAACAATAAAAGTATTTTCACGCCCATATCCCCGAAGAGGTAGGCAGAGGCACAACTAGGGCACTCACGACTAGCCGAAGATACTAAGTCCCACAATGTGACAGGTGGCAAGCCTATCGCCAACCGGCCACCTGTCCTATCCCGGGCAACATTTTTTTTATTAGAAAATTGGAAAAACCCAATTTTCTTTTTGTTGCCCGACCCGGGATTCGAACCCGGGACCTCATGCAGTCAAGTCCAACAACTGAACCGCTAGACCACAGAGGCGATTAAATGAAAATGATTAAATTATAAAAATAAATTAAATGATTAAATTAAAGGAAATAACATTTTAATATTTTCCATTAAAACTAAACGAGTGAACAAAGTTTGCCGTAACAGCTTGTAATAATAACTAGATCAGTTACATAAATAGAGTCTAACCCTAAAGTAAGGAAAAGTAACGGATTTCCTGAAAGTAAGAAATTCAAGTCGCCTGGAGACAAAAAAGGTGGTAATGATGCGTTGCCAACCTGACAATATATCGGATATTAGCCCTCGAGCAAAGTAAGTTTACCGGCTACCTTATCCTCCGAACCGGAATACGTCGACGGCAAGCACTGACCTTATGGCGGCAGGAATATATAAGGCGGTGGTACCAATCCGGGCGAGTCGCTGCAAAACTCCATTACCTAGTCAGACGTCACAGTGTTAGTGACAGTAAGCCTATGCTCACCTTTTACGAGCTGCCTGACAGAAAGGCATATCTATTCTGCAAAGAAACACGGGGAAAATCGTCTCGTTATGTATATATCAGCGACTTAAAAATATTATGTAAACTCTCTCACTTATTGCAAATGAAAAGATTATTTAGTAAATTTTGAAAGTAAGTATGACTTTACTTTTTGCTGATTTTCTTGCAATAGGAACATACTACTACAAATTACATGATAGCCTCATTTTAACCCTCCTCATGGTTTTAGGCTTATAGTGGCAGGGGGGTTCATTATTAGACGGGCACTCTTAAATACTTCGACTATTTGGAAGCCCTAGGGGAGTGTAATTAATAAAACGGACAAAGCAAAGCCAACGGGCCGTTAGTCCTCGTGGGATGATGGTAAAAGACCTGGAGACCTGGGATCCATCCATCTTGCCTACCCCACCATAGCAATAGAAACGGCGGTACGGCTAAGTGTTTTCGCGGGTTACTTCAGATGATCTGCAACCCCTATTGCCTGAGGTTGCGAAATTAGCAGAGCAAGATCCAGCAGGCGGCGAAAGTTTGCAAAATCTTAGTACTGATGTAATCATTAGCAACGAGTGCTGCAAACTAACTGACTGCGTAGATAACCAGCGACCAAAGTTAGTAGATTATCAGAATCAGGCGACGGGGTCATCACATACCAATTTCGATGATTTTACTAGTCCAAACCATGTATGTGGTCAAAACTAGGTGGTAGAGTAGTAATATATTTTTTATAGGAAAAGACATCGAACAAGCATACTGAGCTCCTGTAGGAGCCGACAGTCCTTATAGGAGTATCCTATGGGCGAGGTGCTCAAGTCTGATCTTTATATACAAATAAAATCTTACGAAGACATTACAAATTATAAAATTAATGATATAAAAGTACCTGTAGTAATAAAACAAGAGGAAACACACCGTAGAATCCGAGATGGCGATACAGCAGCGGACCACTGATAGCTCCTATTACGTGGGCTATTTGGATAGCTGCTCGGTGGGTCCCCATGGTCCGGGTTACATCCCGACCACTTGAGTGACATATCTGAAATAAATCAATAGTCTTTGTTTATTGGCTTATATACACCGTTATAGGAGCGTCGCTATCCTGTGGCTGAAACGTTAGACCTATTGTGCAAGTCTACCAATTATCATACCTTCCAGATTAGAACTTAGCACTGCCATCTTAACGTCAGGCAGATAAAGAGGCAGAACCTTAATTACTGCAAAAAACTCTACGACCATTAATAGCCTTGTTGGTAAAGACCAACCTAACTTATGCTCGCCTTTTATGAGGTGCTAGCTAGAGAGGTTCTGTTACTTTTATGTTAATTCAGATAGAGACCTGTGCAAAATCTAAACAAATAGACGTTTTGGGGTTTGAAAGGGGGTTCAGTTCGTTGTTTACATCGTGTGGAAAGAACCGCAGTTAAAGGATTGACAAAACAAAAAAAAGTATCTTCACGCCTATATAGAAATAAGACAAATAATGTGTATGTCATTAGGGCAAGACATGGCACCTTAATAGTTTCTTTACTTGTAAAAAAGCATATTCACGCCCATATCCCCGGAGGAGTAGGCAGAGGCACAACCAGGTCACCCACGACCAGCCGAAGACACTAAGTACCACAATTTGATAGGTGGCAAGCCTATCGCCTACCGGGCCAATATCCAATAACGAGCAACATTTTTTTGTTAGAAAATTTGAAAACCCAAATTTGAAAATTATGCTTTACCAATGTTGGTGAGTGTAGTTACCCTAGACTGACATTGTACCTATGTCTAACGACCAATATTAATAACTTATATGCGGATAAAGATAGGCCTAGAGATTTGTTGCTAAGATGTTTTTGTTAACTGTCGTTAAATAACAGTGTTACCTGGCTACTGAGCTAAAATAACATGATCTCTAATCTTAGATAGGTATTGGCCGTAAATATCTCGAACACTATACGAGGATGGTGTCAAAAGTCTCTGAAACCGGATGAAAAGAGTAATTAATGTAGAGGAAGTTAGGTTTGCAGATAAAGTGATATTAGACATTCGATAAATTCGGATTGCGACACTATGATTTTGGTATTATGTGTATGTCTATATAATTTAAACAAATAATGATTGCCCCTGAACAATTAGCACAACTTTATAAAACCACTAAAAATGATTATCTTGTTTAATTATTAGTTAAATATAGATAAACATGTATATAACTACTAGCTGACCCATCAAACTTCCAATCGCCTGACATTAATGCTTCGATAGTAGCGCAATCTGCCGGACGGAATGTAAAACATTCCAAAATCAACGACTAAAACAAATAAAAAAATAATTAAGAAAACATTTTCCAATAGACCAAATTGTGAATCTAAACCATTCTCGAATCCCCTTGAATACACATAAAAAGTTTCATCAAAATCGCTTGAGTCGTCTAGAGGAGTTTAGCGACAAACACACGTACACAAGAAATATATATATTAAGATTATTGTCCTTTATTTTTTCAAGTCATAAGTTTCATAGTTTAGAAATAAGACAAATAATGTGTATGTCACGCTATGACATTAGGGCAAGATATGGCACCTTAATAGTTTCTTTACTTGTAAAAAAAGCATCTTCACGCCCATATCCCCGGAGGAGTAGGCATAGGCACAACCAAAGCACCCACGACTAGCAGCAGACACTAAGTCCCACAATATATATATATATATAATTATATAAATAAATGTAATTACAATGTATAGATAAATATTTTAATAATGATAAGACACTATTTGTCGTGCTATGACACTATAAGGTCAAATTAATTTCATCGATCTTCAATCACAATGTTGTAAGGGAAATTGTTCAGGTCGGTTAAAGACTGTGGCACAAAGTGGTTGTAAAAATGGTGAAAAGGCAAGTAATTAAAATTAAAGTCAAACCAAAGAGGAAAAACACTAACAATGTAATTTCTGTTTGGAATATGTTAAAACCTTTGACAGTGGTGGAATATGTCCTTGGCATATATAAATATCGAATGGAAAACGGCAACTTATTGAGCCCAAGCAGAATTATGAAAACTTGCGCAATCCTCGCAATGTTGGTTTGCTTTTTTTTGCGTATGCTAGTTTCACCGGAGCTGGACAAGTTTTTAGTAACTAATAACAAAATGGTTATACTTGAAGGCTGTTTTGCTGCAATAAGAGCAATAGAATATATTGTATCTATAACAGTATGTTTAATGCACAGTAAAAAATACGTTCTTTTAGTGAAAGCAATTGCCCGAGTTATTGTTTTA
>NJDC01002509.1:6785-19679 GCA_002245475.1 Calephelis virginiensis
GCCGACTTCAAACCTATCAGTAAATAACACATATAAATAATAGATAGTATAGTAATATAGTAATTAATATTATTTTTTATTACTTTTTAATTTTTAGTTCTAAAGTCGATTTTTAACGTAGTTATTTTTTTCAATACTTTTTAGTTTATTGCTGATAAACTTTAATTTAATAAAAAAGATATCGGGATAGGTGAAAGTAGATCAAACAATGCTCATAACGTAAAAACTGGTGGGCCTGCCTAAACCAAATTTTTATGGCACCAATTCGAAGCTATTCCGCATCATACAAAAAAAGAATTACGTAAATTGGTTTAGAAACCTCGGCGAAATCGGTGTACATACAAAAAAAACATACCGGCCGAATTGATAACTGCCTCCTATTTTTGAACTCGGTTAAAAAGTCAAACTGTTATATATCAGGACATGCCATTGTTTCGTTGCCGGTTTATGATAGAGACTTTATGACTTAACTAGCTGCTACCTGCGGCTTCGCCCGCGTTTTCACAGAAACCCGGTGTGCGATCGGGATTAAAAACAGCCTATATGTTAATCCAGGTCACAATCTATCTGTCTTCCAAATTTCAGACAAACCCGTTCAGCCATTCGAGCGTGAAAGAGTAACAAACATTCATAGATCCATACTTACAAACTTTCGCATTTATAATATTAATAGGATTATGTTACCTCAGATTCGATACGTAACATTAATATTTATGGTACCCTACCATAAATATTAGGCGAAGTATGGATTTGAGTTTTGAGTGTGAGTTGGTACAGAGTACGTGCGGTAAGCGTTCAGCACAGATTAGCAAGAGAAATACACGTTGCGTTCAGTATTCGTACCGCGACGCCTCGGGTGCAATTTTTATTGTCTTCAAGTTGTGTACGAGAATTACAGAAAGAAATATACAAATGGCAAAATATATTTTTCTTTAATATTATCGACACAATAGGTAAGTTTGAATTAAAAATCGAAAGCAAGAATAGTAAATTTTGACTAGTTGTCTTTTCCTAGTGAAATATATGTTAATATACTCCTTCCTACTAAAACATATATAAAAATCAATTGCTGTTCGTTAGTCTCGCTAAAACTCGAGAACGGCTAAACCGATTTGGCTTATTTATGTTTTGATTAATTTATGGAAATCCAGGTAAGGTTTAAAAGATAAGAAAAAAGGAAAAGTCAGAAAAACAACATTTCAAGTTTTCCTATACAAACTGAACGGGTGGAACGAAGTTCGCCGGGAGAGCTAGTATAATATACATTACTAAATTAATAAGTATAGCTATAAAGGGTGAAGATTTTATTTATTATTAACTTACTAAGAGGTCAATGCGCAGCAATTAGCTGTGGATAGGCTTGCCCAGAACCAGTAAATTACCTAATTAAAATGGCAGCATTTGGTTTTAGTCCGGTGGGAAAGTTAGCCGGTGGACAAGCACAATAGACTTAACAGCCCGGCCAAACGATAGCGATACACTTATATCCATTCTCTAACCTATCAAATGAGGAAATTTCTCTCCTGGAATTACGACCAATAAGTAATAATAATTCCAAATAAAACATCACGATGTAGTCCCTCTATATTAAAACGTGTAAGCCTATAATTATTTTGTTTGCCTTTCGATGGCATAAAATTCGTGTGAGGCGAATCGTTAGAAAAGGACATCGAAAGGAAAGATAAAAAAAGCATCTTCACGCCCATATCCCCGAATAGGTTGGCAGAGGCACAGCCAGGGTACCCACGACTAGCCGAAGACACTAAGTCCCACAATGTGATAGGTGGCCAGCCTATCGACAACCGGGTACAAATCCAATCCCGAGCAACTTTTTTTTTATTAGATAATTTGACAAAACCCAATTTTCTTTTTGTTGCCCGACCCGGGATTCGAACCCGGGACCTCATGCAGTCAAGTCCAACAACTGAACCGCTAGACCACAGAGGCGGAAGGAAAGATTAAAATCCCTAAAAGTCAAAATTCGTTCTTATCATTCTAAGTCGCATTGACAAGCATTTGGTCAAGCAAGGTTACGAGTGAAAGGTGTCGTTGCAGTTTTGTGCAGTTGCAATGTGCTATATTTGTTCGTGTGCGTTGTTTTTGGTATTCGGTATTGGTAGAGGAAAATGCCTTGTAGGAACATACCATTAATATAAAAAAAGAATACCTTGTCTTTTTTTATGTTCATGGTAGGTCAAGAAGCAGACGGATTTCCTGATGATAAGAAATTCCCGCTGCCTAGATACCAAAGGTGGTAATGGTGCGTTGCCAACCTAAGGACGGGATGTTAGGCCTCGAGCAAAAGTAAGTTAACCTTACTCACCGAATCGGAACACGCCATGACGTTATGGCGGCAGGAATAGGTAAGGCGGTGGTACCAATCCGGGTGAGTTGCTGCGAAACTCTACCATCTAGTCAGATGTCACGGTATTCGAAGAGGAAATATTATATCGGTGGTGGTTGCCTTGCAGTGATAAATATCACTATCATTTGGTTGATGATGACTGAAGAATGAAGAACGTGTAAATTCTACAGTATATTTTTATTACAAAATTGCACTCGACCTGAATGTCGTGGTTGTTGTATGAACCAAGCCTGAAAGTCCAGTCCATTTACCCAAAAAGTTCATCAATATAAAAATGTAATCCTTTCCAAAAATATCAAAAGGATTTCATCCCGTAAATTGAACTGTCATCTCTGACATATTTGACTTTTTACGTATTCCTATTTCTATACTTTTTACGGTCAAAGTTCACTACGCATACAGCATGAACCACTGCGCAGATGCCAGTAGTTCTGACATCTGACATATTGAAACAGATCACGCTTTACAATTCTCATTTTGAGTGGATTTCGCGGTACAGCCGCGCGTCTACAGCTTTTTTAAACTTTACAAGTAACAAATAAATTCTGTATTCAGTTACCGTGAAGTAATCCAGTCATAATTTAGTCTGTGACAGTTCAGTGCACTTGGCAAGCTTTCCCGCGTATTTTTAGTTCTAGATTTAAAATACGCACGTGTGAGATTTTCGAAATATTCTAAAGGTTAGTGATACTTTTGACAGTTACATTTCTCTGATGTTTAAACATTTGATTAAACACATGTACTTATGTATGTATAACAACATAACTCGCATTCTTATGCCCTAACTATATAATAGAGCACGGTTTTGATTTTTTTAAAAAAGTAATTTAATAACTACTTACATATGTACAGACTTATTTACTTATGAACATTTAAAACAGAAATAAGTCTATTAAAATTACGGGTTAACGATAATACGTGTTATTATTTATTTTTTTAAGTAGATAGGTATAAAAAATTGATTATCTTTTTTTAATGAAAAGAAGAACACCACTATTTTTTTATAAATCAACCTGGTTACGTAAAAACCAAATTAAATAAATCTTAAAAAAATCATCAAGTTTAACGAGTAAAACACATAGCATGCTAAATATTTGTAATTTTAAGTTAATTTAGTTAAAAAGTTAAAATAAGTTAACTAAAGTTTATTTTAGTAGGTACGTATATCTGTTACACCTTTACCCTAGAAAACCTGCAGGGTTACTCTTGGAAATTGAAATTATCACTTCACTTTAGGTACTTTTGAACACGGTGCTAGCGGATTATTGACATTTAGTTAATCTTGGTTGTACGTTTAGCAGGGATGGAAGGTAAACCGCGGATGTAGAGAAGAGAGTGTGTGCAGGGAATAGTGTGAATGGAGCGTTGGGCAAGCTATTACAAAGCGAGGTTTTGAGTCAAAAAGCTAGACTCGCTTTGCATAATTCTGTGCTTATCCCAACGTCACTACATGGAAGCGAGAGTTGGGTATGTCAGAAAAAGCATGAAAGTAGAATAAATACGATCGAAATGAGAGCGCTGCGGAAAATCTATGGTGTAACGCTTGCTGACCGCATTCGTAACAGTGAGATCCGAGAAAGAGTAGGATTGAAAGAAAGTGTTGGTGTTAAAATGCGAAAGTGCATGCTCCGCTGGTTCGTTCATGTGGAAACAATGGCAGATGAAAGATTGACACAGCAAATATACAATGCGAATGTGGATGGATGTAGGTACCGAGGGAGACCAATGTAGACATTCCACAATCAGATCACTCGGATATTATCTGAGGGTGGTGTCAAGAGTTTCCAAAACCGGCGTGTTTTGTATGAAAAAGTTAATAAATATAAATGAAGCCACACTGGTTTGTCAGGATCTCTCACTCCATACTCTCTGCCTAACCTGTAAGAGACTTGGCGTGAAGATATATATGTATGTATGTATGTATGTATGTATGTATGTATGTATGTATGTATGTATGTATGTATGTATGTATGTATGTATGTATGTATGTATGTAAGTAGTTAATAATAAATTCAACAAATCCGATAATATAATTTATTGTTTAATATTAATTAAATGTTAATACTTCGCCAGATAAATGTTTAAGAGTATCCAAACTGACATACTCGATTAAAATTTCCAATATTCCATGAATCGAGCTTCAAAAGTATGGACAGATTTGGTTGATACATAAATAATATATAATATTCTGAAATACAATCAAATAACGTCAATCATATAAATGGCTATAGGTAACGACAATAATTATGCTAAACAGTTTTTTGTTTTTATGCATGGCGCTAATCTCTTTCACTTTAAAACGCGCGCATTTGTGTATCTAGCAAGAAGTTGATAGATAAAACCTGTGAGCTTCTAGACACCTAGAGACCTTGACACCTTGGGCACTAGACATTTGCATTGTCAAGTGCCCAATTTTTGAGGAAGTACCTACTACTAGTAAAATAATGTGATATCACGATTAACAACAAACTTTATAGTTTAGAAGCTAAAGCTTCATATTCTCAGGAGCTTTCATCTATTAACATTTCTGTACAAACTCAATGAATTTGATTTTACTTTATATATTTTTATAGGTTTAGGTTCAAATGTTGTCATTGTCAGTTTAGTTTTTAATTTTTCTTCTACTTCTGCATATCATAACAAGCAACAACTGAAGACGTGAAAGCTGAAGTGATCGAGATGGTTCGTAGCTACATTAGGATTTGTTGCGGTTAATGAAAATTTTATTATTTAGTGTAGTTACATATCTATTCCTATATTATACAGTATACACACTCGTATAATGTCAATGTTTGCCAATATCGTAGCCGATAAACTTGCTTAAGCCAAAGTAATCAGTAGGGTTACTCTCGAAGCTCGATTCAGGCATTATTGGAAATTGGAATCGAATATGTCACTTTAGGTACTTTTGAACACAGAATTAGGGGATTGTTAACATTTAGTTACAAATAAATTCGACGAATAGGATAAAATAATTTACTATTTACTATTAACTAAATGTCAATAATTCGCCAGAATTGTGTTCAGGAGTACCTAAAATGACATATTCGATTCCAACTTCCAATAATGCATGAATCTCAGTTTGGATATTCATCATGACATCAACATAACGCTTGCAATGGCATGTGCTGTGATTTGGCGTAAAATTTCAAATTAGTAAACTCGTCAGTTTGTTTTCCTTACATTATTAAAAATTTACCTTACTAGCTGTTATCCGCGGCTTCGCCCGCGTAGTCTACTAATTTGATATTTAGCTCTCCAACACTGCTTGTTAAAATTTTAAGATAAAATGTAGCCTATATCGCTATCCAAAGTTTCATCTATTTTTTTAAATAGTAAAATCAATTCAGCAATTTTGCCGTCAAAACTGAACATACACTTTCTCTTTTCTAATTTCACCTTAAATAAATAGTAGGAATACGTTATTGTCTCCATAGTTTTATCTGCACTTCGGCAAATCCTGTGATATTAAACTGTATAGCAAGTTATGGAAACCTCTAACAGATTTTTTTTTCGAAATTTTAGAAATATACATATCGTCTCTGAGGTCTAGCCGTCCGTCTTCGGAATGACTTCTTGAGATCTTGGGTTCAATCCCCGGTCCGGGCAACAAAAAAAAACAAATAGAAAATGTGAAGTTTCAATTTTCTACTAAAAGTAACGTTGCCACTTGCACGGGATTGCATAAGTGCCCGGTAGGCTACAGGATTGTCATCCACATTGGACTTAATATCTTCGGCTAGTCGTGAGCGGTCTGGTTTTGCAGTTAGGAAGAACTAACCCTTCGGGGATATCTTCAGAAACTCACATTTAGAAATTGTAGTAACAAAATTAAACTCTTCAGCTTTTTAATATTAATATGAACCGATTCTGTGATAAATTTGACCTTGCACAGAAAAATGTGGGAGAACATCCTGACATAATGATGTGTCTACCAACTCTAAACGACGTCATTTGAAAATAATTATTGCTTTTGCGCATATTGCTTAAAAATCTTCGAGATTCATCAGAATTGCACAATAAAAGAGACTTTAGCGGCTCAGCTGGTTCACCAAGCAAAAGTAATAATACCTTAACATTAGCACAACCCTGCGTTTCATCTTTGAATTTTTAGGGATCACAATGTGGATATTTTTTAATCATTTTTCTAATCAAAATCAAAGGAGGATATTTATACTGTAACGTATGGTCATAATAGAATCCTGCATTAACAAAAACATTCGTATTAAACCTTCTGAAAATGATTCTACTTTGAGCTTGACGCTGAGCGCTAGCTGATCTTCTCCATTGCGTCTGTGTAAATATCTCCAAATCCCTCAAAGACACTTAACAGTCAGCCAGTTCCGCAAGTCTATTGAGTCTGAGTGTGGAGTAACCATTGTCGAATGCTAGCAAGTGATCATAATCCACAAAAACACTTTTCTTGCTAACATTTTTTTCGAGTTTCCCGCGATTTCCCCAGAATATCATCATCAGATCCTGACCTGGTGACCATGGGACCACCTCTGAAATATACCCTTTCAAACAAAAAAAACGATTTTCCATACGAACATTCATGACCTCTTTTTACCCATTTTCCCTCATTGTTTAGCGATAAAAAGTTGCCTATGTTCTTTCGTTTATCACAAAGTGTCTAATAAATACAAAGTTTCACTGTTACAGCTTTAAAATTGACGAATTTACATATGAAAAGTCATCCCCTCTTTTTACTCATTCTCCCCTATTTTTTGCGAAAAAAATAGCCAATGTTCTTTCGTTTATAATAAAGTGCCTAAATACAAAGTTTCACTGTTACAGTTTAAAAAATGACGAATTTCCATATGAACATTCATCCCCTCTTTTTACCAATTCTCCCCTATTTTTTTTGCAATAAAAATGGCCTATGTTGTTCCTCAGGGTCAATTTTATCTCTGTACCAAATTTGATCAAAATCGGTGAACTGGTTTAGGCGTGAAAGCGTAACAGACAGACAGACAGACGGACAGAGTTATTTTCGCATTTATAATATTAGTAAGGATAGTAGGGATTGGTGGAAGTTCCTTTTATAGAATGTTGCCATACTTTTGGACTTGCTTCTTTTTTACTACATTTTTCCAAATTGAGATCACTCACATGAGATTTGAACCTGTGTCTCACTACATTGTTCATAAAACTTTGCTTAAGGCTAGATAGCTCAAAAAAAAATTAAATATTATGAAATTTAGTCTATTCGTTTCTAAATTGTTGATGCAATTAATCTATTTTATAACGGTTTGTATTGCATTTAAAGATAAAAAAGCAAACAGACTTCCTGATGACAAGATGTACACTTCATATATACACCATAAATAATTGCGCTACAAACTTGTAAATCTGTGGCTGGGATCTTAAGCATCGCAACTGTTACCCTACTTTTTAAAAATGTATACTTACGGCCAATGTTAATAATGTATCTCAATCTAATGGATTGCAAGCAATCTAGATAGCTGCGTATCCGGCGGCCTATCCCATACCTAATTGCCATATTTATCCTGTCCACANNNGAATGAAGATGGTCGTAATGTTTTCATTATTATTGAACTTCGTGTTTATATTGAGTGAAATTGATTATTTTAGGTGGGAATTACATTAATTTTGTTCAGTGAAAGTGCACAAATAAAATAATCATAAAGAAATTAGTGTGACGTTTATTTCCTAACTGCCGCCAAATCTCACTAGACGAGCTTGAGTAACGAAGCCACCGCTTTACTCAAGACCCTAACCTGACATGACTTTGTACATAGTGACTAAAGACTGTATAAGAATTAACTAATTTGACATTGTCAAGTGGCAAGGAAGGAGAAGAAGAACGTTCTTATGAAAGCCATATTTATATGAGAAGAAGAAGAAGAACAAAGTTCTTTAAGTCAGCTTATGGCATCTAGTCTAGTCATGAGGTCCCGGGTTCAAATCCCGGGTCGGGCAACAAAAAGAAAATTGGGTTTTTCCAATTTTCTAATAAAAAAAATGTTGCTCGGGATAGGATATGTGCCCGGTTGGCGATAGGCTTGCCACCTATCACATTGTGGGACTTAGTATCTTCGGCTAGTCGTGGGTGCCCTGGTTGTGCCTCTGCCTACCTCTTCGGGGATATGGGCGTGAAGATACTTTACTAGCAAAATATCTTAGAATTCCAAATGTTAGGAATGCATAAATACAATAACAATTTGTCTCTGTTGACTGGTAACACTGAGTAATACTTACTTGTAGTATTATTGACTAGGGTTACTACTTTCGTAAAATTTTTAAGAGAGTTTATGTTCTTCGACAGTAAATATAGGGGCTGCCCGCTGTTTGTCTTAATCGGTTTTTTCTCATGGGGCTTTGTTGAATTATCAGGATAAAATATACATAGTCCGCTACTAGTACTTACTACTCGCGTTCCATATATCGCTGAATAGCAGATGTACGATGTTAACCGATTTTCCATATATTAAGTCGGACATGCTTAAAAATTTAAAACATTGAAATAGAAGAAAATTACAAATACCATTGGTTCTAAACTCTATATAAAATTAGAACAACTTTGATATTGATGTTGAGGTTTATTTCTGAATTTTTGCTACAGTAATCCTCAACATCAAGATCAAAATTGTTCTTATTTTATATAGAGTTTAGAACCGATGGTAATTGTTATTTTTTAAAATATTAAAAACAGTCAAGTAGAAGAAATTTCAAGTTTATCATTCAAATTTAATATAAGGTAATTTTGGTTTATTGATAGAACTGGGGGGTGATTATGTATCTCAGTTTTCAACTCAAACTGTAAAAGTGTACATCAAATGACGTCATTTGTGTTTGCTATCTCTATTGTATTTCTGTTGGTCACTGGAGATAGCAAATACAAAACACGTCATTTGACAGCGATTCGATGTACACTCATCCATTTTGAGTTGGTAACTGAGACACATAATCACCCCCCTGGTTAAACTACTTGATTATTATTAGCGTGTGATAGGATCATCATATCCTAACTATGATAAGAATATATCAGAAATGACGATAAGATATCTTCACAACCATATCTCTGAAAAGGTAGGTACAGGCACACCAGGGTACCCACGATTAGCGAAGACACTTAGTCCACACAACATGATAGGCGGCTAACTTATCGCCAACAACGCACATATCAAATTCCAATCAACGTTACTTTTTATTAGAAAATTGAAAAAAAAACACATTTTTTTAGTTACCCGACCCGGGGATCGAACTCAGGACCTCATGAGATCAAGTCCAACAACTGGACCACTACCTCAGAGATGATTATAAGAATGTGTAGCAAATTAGATCGAAAAATTTCCAAGCAGCAACCCTAATTACATTTCTGGCAACGCCGACATAACAGATGCAAAACATTTGTCTGTTAATCTAGTCTGTGGTAACTCGTAAGCAGTTGAGCTTCCACGTTCGTTACCAACCTACGCTACATACCTCGTCACATATTTCACAAGAATCCCAAACCTACGAGTAATATAACCAACGATTTATTATTATGGAAACGTCATGTCTAGAGAGCAGATATTTTTTTTTCCAAATAAGCTACGATTACCGCTTCGCACACGTTTTTCGCCAGCGAAACCAGGAGATTTAAATGAAACATAGCCTAGCCTTCACATTTTTTTTCTAAAATTGACCTCGTAAAATGTACGTACATAAACAGACAAGAATTAAAAGAAATGTTTTGGATTCAGGCTCAAGAAACGTCCTTGTAACCTATCGTATTTTTGAACGATTTGGTATTCTGGTATTTTTTACAATTTCATAATATTGTTACCCGACTTTTAAACAGGAGGAGTTCATATATTCCATACGTATATGTTATATGTAATACGGATATTACAAATTTAACATTAATTTAACGGCGTTATGTTTAGTTAAATGCTTACTTCCGAGGTGGAGACATCGCTGCTAAGTCAGGATCTGATTATGGACTCATAAGGAAAAATAGTAAAATACTCTTTTAAGTATACGTAGGCGACAAAACTGTCTTCTTCTTTTTTAGGTTTTGGATTATACGTTATTATTTTGCCATTAGTCAAGTAGAAATTTGCATCAAATCAATTATAATTAGTCATAAGTCACAAGTCGTCAATAAGTCATGCCAGGGACTTGGGTAATGCGGTGGCCTCATTACTCAAGCTCATATAGTAATATTTGGCGACAACGAGGAAATACATGATACGCTAATTTCTTCATGATTATTTCATTTGTACACTTTCACTGAACAAAATTGTGCAAAATGCCACCAAAAATGACTTATTTCAGTCAAAATAAACACGAAATTCAACAATTATGAAAAAATTACAACCATCTTCATTCACGATGGCGCCAAAACTCCATCAGTTAACGACAAAACTGTTTTTAGCACCTTTATTGCGTTTTATGATGTAACTACAAGCGTAATCTTGGGTATATTACTCTACAAATACTCTAGTACTCTGGTAGTTTACGGTAGACAGGGTTAAATTTAATTATAGTTTTAAATGTTTTGGTAATAAATAATTAAACTTGTTATAAATATAAATAATTGGCTTAAAAATTAAAGCATATGTAATTAAATAATATTTTTTATCAATGTTAAAATATTTGGACACCAAAATATGGTAGAACATGTTGATAGACTTAAATATTTTTGTAACATCTCATTTACACACATATTCCGCAAATAAATAATTTTCTTTCTTTCTGTTTTTTTTTTTACAAAACTAATCTGTTAGACTTCTTAAATAAAAATATTTCTTAACCGACTTTAAACAGTAGTTATTTATTTAACGTTATTGTATGGAAGCGAGAGTTGGGTATGTCAGAAAAAGCATGCAAGTAGGATAAATGCGGTCGAAATATGAGCGCTACGGCAAATCTGTGGTGTAACGCTCGCTGACCGCATCCGTAACAGTGAGATCCGAGAAGGAGTGAGATTGAAAGAAGTGTTGGTGTTAAAGGGCATTCTCCGTCCGTTCGGTCATGTGGAAAGAATGACAGATGAAAGATTGACAAAGCAGATATACAATGCGAATATGGACGGATGTAGGTACCCGGGGAGACCAAGTTTGCCATTCCAGGATCAGATCACTCGGATATTATCCGAATGTGAATTATCGGAGACTCTTAACACAAGAGTCTCCGAAACCGGCCTGTTTGTATGAAAAGGGTAATGAACATGAAGGAAACCAGACAGGTTTGTCAGGATCGTGAGGTCTGGCACTCAATACTCTCTGCCTGCACCGTAAGGGACTTGGCGTTAAGATATGTATTTATGTATGTAAAAAGTAGGAGATTCTCAATTCCAATGAATATTTTTTATATGTGTAGATAGATATAGATGAACTACTAATTAATAAGTAATAGGTGATTAGTGCCTTACGGGCGAATTTTTGTGCATAGGCTAGTAGGTATGCCATAGTACCTCGTGTATGTAGTTTTAGAGGGATAATATACACTTAATTTAAAAATCGTAGAAATACAGTCACATAGAAACATGCTATTTTACAAATTACAGATTTTATTACTTAAATCTTTACGCTTACCTTATACGACGATTCTAATATAAATGTAGTTCGAAACATGACGTCTTAAAGTTGAAAGTTTGTACTTAATTCTCAAATTTTACTTTCCATTTCACATAAACGCCAATCTAACACATTTAAAATTACTTAATTCGATAATAGACATCTTATAGCCAGACTCAAAGAAGTTAATTAACATTTAATCTGTCATTAGGCCAGAATTTTGTACCACAAAAATATCGATTTATGACTGACTAGCTGTTGTCCACGGAACATTTTACCGGGATGAAAACTGTTCTATGAGTCAATCCAAGGTTTGCCAAATTTAATATAAATCGGTTCAGCAGTTTTTGCGTGAAGGGGTAACAAAAAAACATACAATCTTTTGCATTTATAATATTAAAAAGATTGAAAGATAATTGACGTCTCGGAGCGGCCTTTAGAGGTAAAAGTTTGTTATTTTAAAACTGATTTTCCTGATTGAAGTATTAGCTTATACTTCGGTTTTATATTCTGACGAGCCCGATATTTAGCTTTTTATGGTCTAATATCCGAACCTAGGTTGAATTACACCGAGCAGAAAACAAGATGAAACATATTTTATACTAAATTCAGTATATTAGAAACTTTACTAAATAATCGAGCTTTTCATTTTGTTATCCGAATATTGGCAACCCTATTTCCAGATATTTTTCTCGAGTGACAAGATTCGTTCAATTTATTCGAACTATAAAGAGGTTAATGATAGACTTTTTCAACAGATAGATTAGATTATTAACTAGAGCTTTAAGGCCCCATACTTAGTCAGCCAGAAGAGCCAATCAGCGCACTCCCCCGTTCCATGATTACTATGAAATATTGCGCTCTTAAGTAAATGTCTTAACCGCCAAATCACAATTTTTGACACTATAAAAGTAATTTGAAAAAAAAATATAAAAACTGAAACAGTTATCTTTTAGGTATAATACTTATCTATGTTTATGTTAAATCTGGTGTCGATATTTT
>NJDC01002509.1:20505-36013 GCA_002245475.1 Calephelis virginiensis
TCCTGATTGAAGTATTAGCTTATACTTCGGTTTTTTATTCTGACGAGCCCGATATGTAGCTTTTTATGGTCTAATATCCGAACCTAGGCTGAATTATACCGAGCTGAAAACAGGATGAAACATATTTTATACTAAATTCAGTATATTAGAAACTTTACTAAACAATCGTCTAAACTTGTGTCTCTAAACAATCAAGCTTTTCATTTTGTTATCCGAATATTGGCAACCCTATTTCCAGATATTTTTCTCGAGTGACAAGATTTGTGACTTTTGGCGCCATCGAGAGAAAAGATGGTCGAAGTTTTTTCATAATTATTGAATTTCGTGTTAATACCTAATGAGTGAAATTAGTCAATTTTTGTGGCATTTTGTACAATTTTGTTCAGTGAAAGTGCACACATGAAATAATCAGGAAGAAATTACCGTATCGTATATTTCCTCGTTGCCGCCAAATCTCATTACGTGAGCTTATGTTAAAAGCCCACCGCTTTACCCAAGAGCTTGACATGACTTACTGACGACTTATAACTGATGACTTAATATAATTTATTAAAATTGATGTAAAATTTGATGCAAATTTCTACTTGACTAATGGCAAAATACTAACAAGATTGCCAAAACCTAAAGAAAGAAAGAGAAAAGAAGACAAGATTGGTTTAATTTATTCGAAATTTAAAGAGGTTAATGATAGACTTTTTCATCAGATAAATTAGGACTAGAGCTTTAATGTAGTACCAAGATTCAATTAAACTATTCGAACTCGAAAGTTGTTTATGGTAGACATTTTAATCATTTAGTTTAGCTAAGCCTTATATCCATATCATTAAGATATATACGATGAAACCCTACATCTAAGTTTATGAAAACTAGACTTAGAACTGACATAGTGCTAATCCTATAAAATGGGACAAGGTTACGCTTATATTTATAGTGCCCAACGCGACCTTAGCTTTAACTTTTGTATATATTTTCTTTTTTGTGTGTCTATTTAGAGATTGACATTGACATGTGTCACGAAAAGCATTTCTCTTGACATTTTTAAACATCGTTAATTATTAACCCTTTCGTTTTCATCTGTACAGTAATGAGCATAAAGCTGTACAAATAAATTTAATTTGCGTTTTATATACATCAAGTAGTCATATGAAGACAGAATCCGATTTAGAGGAGGACAACGGGGGCAAAAGTTCCGTTGGCCCCTAGGCTTCCTGAAAAAATATTTCAAATTTTTCAAATCATTCAATACTTTGCAAAAACATGATTACATTGTTCATGAATTGTTCACGAATTGTTTATGAAATGAACTCGACTGAACAGCAATGACCAAATCCAACTATTTATTTAATTATTTTTATATTTGATAATTATTTTGTTACCACCAACTAAAGGTGGTGGTAGATCCATTGCACTATACTCGTTGAACTTCGATAGATTTGTACACTGTTCTTTTTGCACTACACTGTCTAAATCACTTTACTTTGCACTGTTTGTAATTTGGTTATTTTAGTCACATTATTTGTCTTTCACCGCAGCCTCTTACGAATATTGAAAAGTGATTTCTGCATTCTCTGTAACAAACATAATCATTTTAATTTTGACTTATAAATTACCCTTCGCAAAATTTCGGTGAGCTATATTTTTAATATTTTTATATTTAATACTCGTAATTATACCTAAGACGACCGGCGGAGAAATGTATTAAGTAAGATTAAAGGTATTAAGTAAGATGCCAGCAGAGCAGACTCACATCACCAATCACGTATGACGGCTAAAAATGTCTTGGAAAGGAGTAGAGTAGTTGTAAGAATCATAAGGTTATAGATGCATGAGATGAGAGTCAACAGTTTGTTGAGCCTAGCACTTTTATTTCTGATTTGACAATATTAACTGTGCCTAATGGTTTTATGTGATGGTTCCTTTGCAGAAGACTAGACTATTTGCCTTCCTGCCAGGCAGCTTGTAAAAGGCGAGCATAGGCTTACCGTCACTAACACCGTGACAACTGACTAGGTGGTAGAGTTTCGTAGCGACTCACCCGGATTGGTACCACCGCCGGTTTGGAGGGTAAGGTAGCCGGTAAACTTACTTTTACTCGAGGCCTAACATCCCGGCCTCAGGTTGACAACGCACCATTACCACCTTTGGTGTCTCTAGACGGCGTGAATTTCTTACCATCAGGAAATCCGTCTGCTTGTTTGCCTTCCAATATCATAAAAAAATATAATGATTATTTTTGTGAGTGGCACGTGTAAAGGCCAGCACGGAGAGGACTGCACGCGCGGTGCTGGCTTGCAGTTTTAGCTACCTCGGAATCATGACCTATCTTTCCAAAAACGAGCTATCAAAATGTTATTTACCGAGTAGTCGAGTAACAAACACACAAAATAAAACATGCAGTCGAAATTGAAACCTTCACTTGGTTTAGGGTAGGTTGAAAAATTGTTCATTTTATTTAATAAACATTTGGGGCCAGGCCTTTGTTGCCCCGAGGCCTCCAGACCTCTTAATCTAGCCCTGTATTAGGATGTTGGCTGGTTGAAAGATTACAGTTAATGCTGTACTCTTCTTAAAAATCACAGGGTTAGTTCAAAGGCAAATCCATTTAAGGAAATCTAGTCCAAAGTTTAACTCTGACAAAGTTAAAACTTCATTAGAATGGCATTGGTCAAAATCTGTAAAAGCAGTTGTTTTTGTACCTCAACGTTCCAAACACTGACATTAATCACTGGCCTCCATCTTCCTTTATCAATGCGAGAAGCTATTTAAAAGTTTAAAAATCATACGATATAATTTGTCTGGAGTTTTGTGATTATCAAAATATAGCACTGACAGGAAAAAAGTGATTTTAACAGTACCTGCCTAATCAAAATGTATGTGGCAGTTTGAAAGACGCATGGTCGTTAAAAAGTGTCTTGTATATTATAATTATAGCCTATCTATTAAACGCCAGAATATATTACAAACATTTGCACGGTGTACTCGTATTATTCTTTCTAATATTATTACGTTAGTTTGTTCATATTAAAAAGGCTACACCGTTTTATTAATATAAGCATAGAAATAAATTATACCCTGAAAACGGAAATAACCTATGCCGTCATTTTAATAGGTGTTTGTAGATGACCTGTATCTTTAAAACTGGTCTTCTCACATGCTCGCGAGCAATTGCTTTTAAAAAATATAGAAAACACGAACTGCTTTACTGTCGGTAAATAATAATCACTACATAGTATAAAACAAAGTCGCTTCCTCTGTCCCTATGTCCCTTTGTCTTAAATCTTTAAAACTACACAACGGTTTTTTATAAAGTGATTTAATAGATAAAGTGATTTATGAGGAAAGTGCGAAGCCAGGGCAGGCCGCTAGTAATTAAATATAAATTTTGGCGCTTATTAAAGGTAAACGATATTACGAAATCCCTCCCATATTTGTTTAAGTAGACAGGACACGCGAAAATTGAATTAACTCCGGCAGTGGGAAATGGCGCCGGATGTAAACAAATTAAAGGCACTATCGCTCACTCTCCGCCATCTTTAGACGCCATTTTGGTATATTCGCACACGTAAAGCATTTACAGATTGAATTACAATATTTGCCCGTCGCTTCACTTTCGTTAAATCTCAGAAGCGGTCTCTTTTACAAAAAATATATACCTAGATTAAATTTTTATTGATAATTTTATGACATACGCTTTTTTACAAACACCTAGACCCGGAAATGCAGATATCTAAATATCTATTACACAAATGTTTGCCCTCGTCGGAAATCGAACCCGATTTACGGTGAGTCGATAGAGTTAGGCGTAGTACGCTAGCCCCTCTTCCAACCAGGCAGTCAAGGACGTGTACTTGATGGACCTGAATTCTGCAAATTTAACTTAACTTTTACACAGTGACCCTAGTCACAACTCTTTTTTATTATGCTACGTTATGTCAGACTTAGATATTAGTGAAGTTCATGATATTTAACGTTACATGCTATTTAGTATTAAATATGTACTTAATACTTCATTAAGCATTCAAGTTCAGGGTGAAATGAATTTATAGCCAATAATTTGTTATTAAGTAGGTGTGTGACTCTATTAGGTACCTATAAACTTTTATTTTCACACAAATTGAATCTAACTTGGGGTTGGGGTAAGCAAATTATATGCTTGTGTTACGGGTGCTAATCAATCGCAATAAAAATAAATTGAAGGAAGCCAATTAGAAAAACATAAGAGTTATCTGGTTATGACACACAAAGCTACATTTACACTATCAAGCAAGATCCGCAGGCTTATTCAGTATCTTTGTAGTAGGTAATGATCATGCATACTTTACAGCAAATAGCTGTCAAATGACCTATTTTTATCTCCATTCTATCTTATATTTGCTATTTCCAGTGACAACAGAAATACAATGGAGATAGTAAATACAAAACACGCCTTATGATAGCCATTTGATGTACACTTTGCCCAATGATCTTCACTAAAAAGATATTGATTAGCACCTCTGTCATTTTCAAATATTGCTGACTCACTTTAGTGTACCGACCTCTCTTTCTTGACTTTGTTAAATTATATTAACGTAAATCATTTTTTAAATCAATCTAAATGTTAACTTTACCTAGAATTAGCTGTTGCCCGCGGCGTTGCCCGCGTGGTTAATAGTCCCACAGGATATTATTTTCGGGATTAAAACTATCCTGTGAGTCAATCCGAGGTACCCTCTATGTGTGTGCCAAACTTCATGTAAATCGGTTCAGAAGTTTTTGCGTGAAGAAGTATAAATGTAAGTAGCGTTGTAAGTGTATTTGTAAAAACATATCAGCATTTGTTTCTAACAAATGATGAAGTGCTAGGTTTGTTAAATTTTAGAAAAAAATAACTCCGTGTGCATAACCAAAAATTTAATATTTAACATAATAATCTAAACTGCATGTCCATTCGTGTGCCTAAACAACCAATTTTTTTTTGTGATATTGGAAGGCAAACAAGCCGACGGATTTGCTGATAGTAAAGGTGGTAATGGTGCGTTGTCAACCTGAGGCCGGAATGTTAGGCCTCGAGCAACAGTAAGTTTACCGGCTACTTTACCCTCCAAACCGGAACACGTCATGACGTTATGGCGGCAGGAATAGGTAAGGCGGTGGTATCAATCCGGGTGAGTCACTGCGAAACTCTACCACCTAGCCAGATGTCATGGTGTTAGTGACGGTATGCTTATGCTCGCCTTTTACGAGCTGCCGGGCAGAAAGGCAGATGGTCTATTCTGCAAAGGAGCCCGGACCATTAAAAATCATTCGAAAGGAAGTATTTTACTTTCTATTAGAGAAAACATATACCACCTTACTAATAAAAATTACGCGCCCGTTCTTTTATGGTTGAGTATGGCAAGAGTTGGGTATGTCTGAAAAAGTATCTTTACGCCCATATCCCCGAAGAGGTAGGCAGAGGCACAACTAGACGAAGATACTAAGTCCCACAATGTAATAGGTGGCAAGCCTATCGCCAACCGGGCATCCCGTGCAAAATTTTTTTTATTAGAAAATTGGAAAAACCCAATTTTATTTTTGTTGCCCGACCCGGGATTCGAACCCGGGACCTCATGCATTCAAGTCCAACAACAGAACCGCTAGACCACATAAGGTATGTCTGAAGAAACATAAAAGAACAATAAATGCTGTGCAAAACGAGAGCGCTTTAGAATATGTGTAGTATCACGCTCACCGATCCCATTCGAAACAGTGAGACCAGCGAGAGGATGAATTGAAGGAAAGCGTTTGTAATAAAATGAGAAAAAACATACCTTTTTGATTCGGTTACGCGCAAAGAATGATAGATGAAAGATTGACAATACAGATTTACAATTCGGATGCGGATGGATGTCGGTACCCCGGGAGACCTTTGATCACCAAATCGCATGTGTACTATCCGAAAGTGGAATACAAAGTCTCCGAAATTGGCGTATTCCTATGAAAAGTGTAAAGGATGTAGAGGAAGCGAGGCAGGTAGCAGGCATCATAGGCACTGACACTCGACACAACCCGCAAGGAACTTGACGTGAAGATATGTATATATACTTACTGGCGCGTTCAGTAGGGTTACTCTGGAAGCTCGATTCATGCATTATCGGAAATTGGAATCGAATATGTCATTTTAGGTACTCTTGAACTCAATACTGGCGAATTATTACCATTTAGCTAATAGCAAATAGTACATTATTTTATCCTATTCGTTGAATTTATTTGTAACTAAATGTTAATAATCCCCCAATTCTGTGTTCAAAAGTACCTAAAGTGACATATATACAATTCCAATTTCCAATTCGCATGATATCGAGATTCAAGAGTAACCCTACAGGTGAACTATTATCAAAATACCTAGGCATTGCCTTATCACCTCCACCTACACATACATAACAAAGCAAGTTAAATAATGGCTTATACAAAGGAATCTATAAATAAAATGTGTAGTTGGAAAACTTCGTATGTTCATTTTAAACATAAAAATAAGTTGTTAAGGACCAATTAACCTTTCACAATACGTATAATAACTTTGTATGCAATGTAAGCGTGCTCATTGATCGTTATTATTATGATTTGTAACCCGTAAATGTCAACATGGATCCGATTTTGATTTGATCTTTATTATATCTTTGGTTAGGACTTTACTAGGAAAATTGGAAAAACTCAATTTTATTTTTGTTGCCCGACCCGGGATTAGAGCCTGGGACCTCATGCAGTCAAGTCCAACAACTGAACCCTTTTTCAATTCCATTAGTAAGTCACTGCCTCTATCTTTATTAGAAATCATAAGATATTCTAATGTTCCGTTGAATAGAAACGTTTCAAAACATAATATTAAATGCCTTTCCTGCAAAAATAATATTAAGTAAAAAAATGATAACAACATTGCTAACACTAAGAGAAACTAATTATAGTAATCGGCGCATTAACATTTAACGCATTATTTTTTTTTTATGATATTGGTAGGCAAACAAGCAGACAGATTAACTGATGGTAAGAAATTTACACCGCCTAGAGACACCAAAAGTGGGAATGGTGCGTTGCCAACCTGAGGCACGTGTTAGTAGGTTTACCAGCTACCTTACCCTCCGAACCGGAACATGCTAACGACAAGCATTAGCATTTTTGCGACAGGAATGGGTAAGGGGGTAGTATCAATCCTAGAGAGTCGCTGCGAAACTCTAACAGCTAGTACAATGTCACGGTGTTAGTGACGGTAAGTCTATGATCGCCTTTTACGATCTACCTGACAGGAATTCAGATGGTCGATTCTCCAAAGGAGCCCGGACCAACACCATTCATTACTAATGAAATTATTTTATTAACACTATTCTTTAATTTTCAGACGGAGGATGGAAATCACTCGGCCATCATGTGCCCTCCTTGCTGTCATCATATACTACCTTCTAAACCTCGCAGTGTAAGTACTGTTACAATTTCATCATACATTTTTGCCGTCCCAATATCAAGTAACATAAAATTCGATTCTTTCGTGACAGTACGTATTTATTCCTCTCAACAGTATTTGCCTTTTATGCCCGTAAACGCAAACTAACTTGCTAGCGAAACGAAGAAACGTTTTTTGGTTTGTCTGTTTGTTCCCGAATATTAGGAAGTTGTAGTCAACGAATTATCTATAGGTGTTATCTTTTGAAATAATTTTCTACTTTTAATGCTTCAAAACTGAACCTAGTTTTAAATTATATTTATGTTATTAACATTTTTGTCACATTAAGTTTTCTCTTATAGAGGTATGAATGCGAAGATAAACTTCAGAGAAAAGGAGAAACAGATCCTGGACCAAATCCTTGGTCCGGGTCGTTACGATGCCCGTATTCGACCTTCAGGCATCAATGGAACTGGTGAGTACGTTTGTATTACTCTAGCAATAACTCCACCCATTACAACCACATTACAATTTGTAAATAGCACTGCAATACTAACAAACAATCTACTTCCAAACTGAAGAATTCTATAACGTAGGTATGCCACATACCATTTTTGCTAATTTTCCAATTCGTATGAGACTAATATAGGTTTGCTTTGAGTTTTGACCTTAGATATATTATTTGTATATAAGGTGAAAAGTAAGGGCCTTAATAGCGCTCCCTGCGAAACCCTTATCAAAAAGGGCAAGGAGCAAAAACTGTTTGAAATGTGTTAAGCATTAGTAAACGCTCGAATCATTAAGGTTTTTAGCTATTGCATTATAAATACACAAGCAACTTCGAGGATGGTCATAAATCACACCAGCACTTATTTTTTACCGGTAATAGGATAATACATTTTCAAGTATCATCCTGCGGTAGAGCTATCATTCTAAGTGAAAAATTGTTTCTTGAGTACACGAGAGCAATTTGGTAAAGTGTACACCCACATTTTGTAAAAAAACATTTATAATGGAAGAGAAAGGAGCAAGGAGCCGTAGAATCATTAAAACAAACAATACAGACGTGGATAAATTACTTTGAAATTGCTCAAGAATATGAAGCCAAAGTTTCTTTATAAATTAATTGCTTTTTCAGTTTTATTATTTGGTTGATTTTACTTGATAATTTACGTGTTTATTTTATGTTTTAAAATTGTTTAGTTCCAAAATTATTAAAGTTGGTAAAATATCATATTATTTATATAGTAGCTGATGTAGTAACATAATAATTTTTGCAGTTTTTGGTCTCAAGCCCGCATACAATGATGATTTAGGAAATGATTTATTATTGCTAAAATGCAAAATTAATTTTAATGGTAAAACATATATAAATTAAAGTGATTAATCTTAAGGATCTCTATTCATAAAAAGCAACATTCTTTTGGGTAATACCGTATGGAATCGCTTTCAAAGCTTTTTTGGTCACTTTCACTGATTTATAGCTACGCCATTATGTAGCGCATAAAAACGCTACACATTTTGTGGGTTTCATGAGCTGATATTAGAAAGACAGGTAAATTAATTGGCATTATGTAACTTTGACGTCATAATTTTTATACTGTTTTCAATCGTATAATTACTACTATTTATTGGGCAACTTAGGTACGGTTAAGGTATTTCGTTTTTATTATATTTTTAGTTTTTGTTATCGAGTTTTGTAATCATTAAAAAAAAACAGAACACGCCTTATTTTTTAAACGAATAAGTATATACATAATTTAAAATGTTGAATAGAATTTATTAATTCGACATTTCAAAGGCTAAAAGTCTAAAAGTTGAAATTTCTTTGTCAAAAATAAATAAATTTGTTTTTACCTAATTCATATCCGTTAGATTTTATGGTACATTATTTTAATCTTAAGGCGTGCAAATGTTTCATAACATTTTTTCTATATTTGTTGAAAATTAACTTTTTGGTCAATTCGATTTTAACGTGAATGCTCTAACATATAGAGATTTTTGCATTGTTATATTTTTTAACTGCTATGCGCTAACTAATGTAGTGGTAAGGTACTATGACATGTTTTGACAGATGGTCCAGCTATAGTTAATATAAACCTGTTCGTCAGAAGTATAACCACGATAAGCGACATTAAGATGGTTAGTAAGAGTCATAAAGAATAATTATCGTTGTATTGCTTGTGTCATAGCGACATGTCACTTCATTAAAATGTTTCATAACGTTACGTTATATTTTTAAAGCGAGATGTCGTGCTAATAGATGGAGCCCTTACCATTAGATGCTACGTCTATGACATTTTTTATTAAAATAATAAGTAAAAAATCTATGGTAAGGATTTCCTATAAATGTATTAAGCAAATTAATTTATTTTGCATAACCAACTCCTATTTCTATGACCATTTATTAAACTGGTGTAGAAAATATTCGCTTTGAGGAGTTTCATATTCCGGCCTGGTGAAAATAAATATTTTTTATTTATAGCCGCAAGAGTGCGGATGAAAGTTTGCTTTTTCTTTTTGACATTTTTCAGTCAATCTTTTGTAATTTTTTTTACAATTAGCAATATTTTTTACCAGCATCATCATAGAACTTTATAGGAACTTTACGTTGTTGATATGATAGTACTATAGAAGCAAACATCGTGCAGTTTTGTTTTTAACATATCATTTTGCAGTATCAAAAATTACAAAAAGTTCCAAATAAAATGCAACCTAGTTAAAAAAATAACAAAACAGAGTTAGTTGCCTTTAATAGGTATGTTGTATGAAATCATGGTCTAATGAAAGGGTTTAAAGTTACATACACTGATGCCAAAGTTATTAAAAAATCAATACCAAGATAATTTGCACGCGATCAAAACAATCCATCATAATTTATAGCTCGAAGCTTCATATAAGGCAGCCTTTCCCAAAGTGGGCGCTATCGCCCCCTTGTGGGCGCTGGAAGCCTAGAGAGGGGCGGGAAACAAACATGAAAAAATGGTTTTATTGAAGTCCAGGCGAGACATTTATATGTTATTATTGAGGTTTTTGACGAAAAAAACGAGGAGGGGGCGCTACAAAATTACTGATTTTCAAAGTGGGCGTTACATGAAATAAGTTTGGGAATCTCTGATATAAGGCAATCTATTGGCCAACAATAATATAATTAGGTAAAATTGATATTTGTTAATTTGTTTAACTAACTTTACCATACTTTATTAGTACCAGTAATTATTATTTTCAACAAAATAACAAAGCATTTAAAACATTATTATTAGGGATGTATTTATTACTGCAACATTTATTCATTTATTATTACCAATATTCTTATTATTGAAGTAGCTGTTATAAAAGCAATAAACATTTTAAAATATCGTTTGGCAAATTTTATTAAAAAATTAGTTCAGGATAATTTTAATCAAAATTTATTGTTTTATTTTTCCGGTTGTTTTAAATTAATAGAATGTGATTTATACCAATTTCCATGGTAGGTAACACAGATACATTACATTTTTTTGTTAATTTTATAGAAATGTTAAACTTATATAACTTATAGTTAAATATTTTAAAATGTTGTCGAATATTTCCGTAGATTTGTTTATGAATAGATGACACTGACACAAATTCCTATGAACAAGTCAAAATTATCTTACTTGCTTTTTCAGTTTATCGTTTGTTTTCCCTTGCAAACGCATTGTTTATAATATTTTAATTTGAAAATTTTACCATAACCCTCGATTCTAGAATATTCTGTAAGGTTTTCAGGTGTAAGGTGAGTAGTGTGATTTTCAGAAACCACGGGAAATTATACCTCCTTTAGGGCTTAGCATAATATGACCGTTTTATCAATCGTATATTTTGCTTGGTATTTAGATGGGCCAGCCGTAGTGAGCGTCAATATATTTGTCAGAAGTATATCAAAAATCGATGACGTCACGATGGTAAGTCACCTGGACTGGGCCATGCATTTAGATTAAGATAATTAAGTTTTTTTCTTAATCGATCGACAAGTCAAATGAATGGGCAAATCACTCCAATGGAGAGATTTACCCGATGTTAATTTCGTTTACACTTTTGTTTTTTCTTCCTTTTGGTGTTTACGACCAAAATCGTTTTTAGCGCGTGGATTGTCTCCAGAATCTTAACTTTCTGACGCGAGACTAAGCTATTCTAAATTTCTAACTAGCCTTTCATTACTTTTTGGAATTGTTTCTAGTGTGGATCTTACGCTGGTTTTACTAATGAGAATTGGTTTTAAATTGTTTATTTTGCCATAACATCTCCATTATCATTGTAAAGTTCAAAGCATCATCGATTTTTACGTCCAAATGTGCAATCTATACCTTTTAAAGCGGTTTAATATATTTGGGATTTTTTTTCGTAAAGGCGATGCGCCAACGTTAGTCCGTGTGAACCTGTATCTTCGATCCATCAGCAAAATAGATGATTACAAAATGGTGAGTGGTTCTATATAACCAAATAACCAAACAATGTTATAGGACATTTTTATTATAAGAAAAAGTTCATCGTCTCATTCTGACTTAAGTGCCATTTGGAGATTTATTGAAAATAAGTAATTAAACCTCTTTTGTTTTAACTCCAAAATAGTGCTTAAGTTGGTTTATTTTTGAGTTTCAATATTAAAATTAATCCTATTTGAACTTTGATTATAATAAAATTGGCCATTATCGAATAACTGGCAATAACTGCACTTGCTGAATATTCTCAAGCTATTGTACGTATTTGATGTTTATTTTTTGTTTTATTGTTTTGTTTTTATTTGTTTCGCACAGTTTTATTTTAACCTAAATCTTCATTTGCATTTTTATTTATGTCCAATGTTTCATAAAAATTGCGGTGCGGCTCCGTCGAACCCGTAACTGTCCAAATCCAAAACACAGTCTATTTCAAATTTCATTTCACTTTTTTTCTTTTTTTTGTTTTATTTGTAAATAAAAAAGCAAATTGTAAAAACACTGATGGATATTGGCAATATGTAGTCAGCACAAAACCGCTTCGGTAAAGGCACTGTACAAAAATTCAAATAGATTTTAAAACGATATATTTTAAGAAAAAATAATAATAATATAGTTCTCATAGGGTAAACGGCCCGCACCTACATACGGTTTTACATGGTAAGTTTATAGGATTTTTGGAAACGAGTTTTTGCATTTGACTAGTAAATCATAGCTCTTGTGACCCTATTTCACAGACGCCTTGATTGACTGACAAAATGTTATCTCATTTCTAATATCTTATTTATTTACTTTGTTACCCGCCTTTGTATCACCTTCATCTTTTTAATTTGTTTCCTTTCGTTTTTATTTTCATAATATGCTTTAACTTATTTTCTGTCATGCATTATAAGAAGATAAAAACTATTTTGGTCGTGTACGTTAACTGTGAGATTAATATTGTCTTGTTAATGTGAATTTGTGTTGTGGAAAGTTTTGTATCGGGATATTATCGTCGCGTCCGCACTCGGCTTCGTGCTTCTGTTCGGTGGCAGATCACTGATCACCTGACCGCAATATGTGACCCCCGTCCAGAAGCTAGATTTATCATAATGTAGCTCTAGTCGTTGGCCATGAGCCTGCATGAAGATATCAAGCATTCCTTCAACGAATGCGAAATGGTGAGTTGGATCAACGTTGCGCTTGCGCTAGAAGAAGCACAGCATAGGCATGGACTGCTTGGTAATAATATCGATATAAAATACATACAATCTCCTTTCGCAAATGCATGGTATATGATACAACTTTTACTATTTATATCGATATATCTTTCAAAGTTAGCTTTTGGATGTTTCAGATATTTTTTTTTTATTTTAAGTTTTTATTGGAACTAAAAAGTAGTTGAACTATGATAATTCCATTTTAGTACTTTATTAAACAAATATGTCAGGTGGAGGCAGTAAACACTGCAATTGTTGGTTTGTCGCGATTTGTGCAGTAAATATTTTTATTAGAAATGTTATTGACTTTTTTTATACTTTTGCAAAACAGAAATTTCAACAAATGTGAAGAGGTGCAAAGTCTGACTTTAAAACAAAAATACGAAGGTATATCTATGACTAGAAATACATTGAGTTACTACAATTGTAGTTGAAAATAATGTCAATTGTCACACTGACTTTTACATAATATGTAGAAGTAATAATATATATTATATCTACATGTGACCCAAAACCTTAAGCCTCTTTGAAATATACGACAAAACAGAAATATGTAAGCTCACTTCCAAATTGAACTATCTATAGAAGAAAGATAAAATAGATGTAGTTTAAAATTAAAGTTAAAGGAAAATTTGAGATATCTAAAATAAAATTAGTATATTTTACTGTAATGTACAATATAAGTATTATGTATATACTTATATTGTTTAAAAATTTTAATAAAAACTTGAATGAATTGATAGAACATATCAAATAAAATTTATCGTTAAAATGGTGAAGCACGAATAAAAATCAAAATTATAGAATCTAGGTGTCGATGACAATAAATTTAAGCGTCTTAACTTTGTCGATAACGTGATAAATCTTTTGTCATTTTTTATACAAGTTTAAATTCATTCATCGTTACATTCTGAGTGTAAAACAAACAAAACACGTAATTTCTCTCCACCTGGCAACAATCCAACGAGGTTTGTGAGCAATCCATTTTCTCCTACGCATCAATCACTGTCTAATATGATTATCCAATATTACTTAATACGATTGTGATTTATTGTAATGTTATCGAAATCGATGATCGACGAAAAATCTATAAAATTTTTAAATTAAGAATATTTTTTTAAGTTAAGAATTGTTTTTTTTTTCTAATAATCATTGCTTCGATTTTGTATTATAAATATTCCATTTTTGAAATTGGGCAAACTGAAATGAATTTTATTATACTATATCGACATCGACACATACCTACATAAACGTTATTTAAATTTATTGTGGTGCTATTTTATTGAGATTTTATTATTATATCAGCCTTTTACCATTTGTTTTCATACTACCTTTAATCTAACGTTTATAATCCAGAAGCTAACTTATGGCATGCATTTCTTATTTCGCAAGCTTTAATTGTGAACAATTCATTTGACTTGCTCTTGATGTCGAGGGTTTGGATTTTTTATATCAATTATATCCCTCGACACCATTATATATAATCTGTAAATAGATATATCGCACAGCAAAGAGAAACCACTACTTGGATAACACCTTTATGTTTTAAGGGCGAGTAAATGCAAGTAAAAAGTATACTTTTATACTTATTATTATATAAGTGTAGTTTATGCTCGTACTTAAAGGCGTATAATTAAACGGAAATTTAAATATATTTACGTAAAGCGGCACTACTGAGAATTATTACAAATATGACCTTACATAAAATATAATTTCTTAATCAATTAGAAGATCCATTTGTAAATCTCAAAATAAATCATAATATTCGACTCTATATTTTTTTGTGTTTATTACACGATTACTTCATCATATATGAATATATTTTAATGATTAAGGTACGCCGTATTTTAAAATTAGTGACACATACATTTTATCAACTTAAATAATAGACGACTTGGCAAGTATAGAAATTAAAGCCGGGTTACGCAGTTTTACTATGTTCAAATTAAACGTATTATTTGTGCATCGTGTAAGTGTGAAACGAGTGTAGAAAGTTACAAATTCTAAAAAGCAAATAAAGTTGCTTAGAATCCAAGCTAATTTACTACTTTTAACAGCCGTGTAAACCTTAATTTTGTTATCGATTCGACTTAAATCAATAGAAACCAGCTAAATGATACTCGATTTCTTTCGATTTCGAGTTCTCGTCACTTCTAATTTTTTCAGGGTTCATTAATAACGTAGTCATTATTTAATAACTTTGATAAATTAAGAGTAAAATGTCTTTTAAACAAGTTAAATATTTAAATAAATTAGTAAAAAGTGCTAAAATTAAAAAGCAATTTTAGAAAGCACGAAGAATAAGATATAAAAATGTCACCTTAAAATGGACTAAAACCAAAATCTTCGTCATGTAAGTTAATGTGGACTGTCCATCATGGAGATATTGGTTCCAGTCCAGTCTGGTTATGTGTTTTTATTATAAATTTTCTAAATTGTCACTGTAAATACTA
>NJDC01002509.1:36166-48822 GCA_002245475.1 Calephelis virginiensis
AGATTTTCCGTAGTGCTCTCATTTCGACCGCATTAATCCTATTTTCATGCTCCTTCTGACATACCCAACTCTCTCTTCCATACAATAACGTTGGAATAAGCACAGAATTATGCAAAGCGAGTCTAGCTTTTTCCGTCATACCTTAAAAGAACATAGGCCCTATTTACTTGGTCTATTCTGCAAAGGAGCCCGGACCAACATGGGGTCGAAACTGTCGATAAAACTACCTATGTGACAGTGACTAAACCAAACTATGATTTCCAACAATGTCCCTATCCCGATGGTAGAAATAATCTGACCAAAGAGGCTTACGCTAAAACAACATATGTATAAAATCTAAACTTAGGTATTTCCAGACACTTATCAGATATCTTTAAATAAATGGAGTCTTTGGAAAAACTATTATAACTTTTATAAAATTATGATTTTTCATAGACTTAAAAACCACAATATGGTTGCTATGCTATGGTTACATCAATAAACATTCATTTATTTTTCAAAATAACATTTGATGTAAATCTATACTAATATTATTAAAAGGAAACCTTTGTACTTTTGTATGTTTGTATTGAATAGGCTCAAAAACTACTGGACCGATTTCAAAATGTCTTCTACCATTACTTAGAGGGATTCTTCCAAATCCGTATAGGCTATATTTTATCCCGGAAAATAGGTAGGATTTTTCGTGGTAGTGAAAATTGTGGAGTAAGTCGACGAAAAAACTGATGTATGTTAACGATTCTCGCGAACGCTGCCTAAATGGTTAGAGATGTATGGTTGACTTCTATAGAAAAGTTGTAGAACTCAATAATGCCTACAAAAAGTTCGAAGAGGAAGGTTTATATGTATGTTTTATACCCGTGCGAAGCCTAACGGGCCGCTAGTGTTTAATATAGTCATATCCCCATCTGTATACCAAATAAACGTCATTTTTAGGAGTAATTCTTAAAAAAAAGAAAAAGTAAATAGTATTTTAAGTAATCATACAATAAGGCGTCAAAGTATTCTTTAAATGTAGAAAAACAGTAACGAAACTAATGCTACGTGTACAGGAACCCGAACATAAAACGAACGTTTTTAAAATTCTTAAATCTTTGTGTCTGTTCACTTTTCACACAAAAACTACCGAACAGATTTTTGCTAAACTTTGTATTAGTAGCTTGTAGCAAGGGTCAACGTGATGTTTAACACGAAAGTCACTCTATCATATGTACCAACTCGCAGGCAACAGTAATTTAAATTTGTATTTTCCAGGTCGCCTCAAATACCTGACCTTGACGGAAGCAAACAGAGTATGGATGCCGGACCTCTTCTTCTCGAATGAAAAAGAGGGCCATTTCCACAACATCATAATGCCGAACGTGTACATTAGGATTTTCCCCAACGGCAACGTGCTCTACAGCATTAGGATCTCCCTTACATTGTCCTGTCCGATGAATCTGAAGCTCTACCCCTTAGATAAGCAGACCTGCTCCTTAAGAATGGCTAGTTGTAAGTATAATCTTCTACTTAGCATGTTTTTAACAACGTTGTCTCGGATTGCCTATTTGTTTGATTGGCGATAGGTTTGCAGCCTGTCGTTGTAAGACGTGTTTTTACTTTTCTTCAATTGATAGGTGAAGGTGTTACTTAAAATTCCAATAAAATTATTTAATTTTAGATTTCCCGCCAACAAAATGTATACATATTTTAACGCGACAAAACAGGAAGGACAGTGTGCTATGAATGAATTGGACCCACCAGAAATCAAAGACCTTAAATATATCCAGCTCCACACAACACACACACCATTAAACTGGTTTACTGGCACGTACCTTGAGTTGTCAGTAGTGTGTGCGTGGTTAATGAAACCAGTTTAGTGGTGAGTGTGTATATATTAGCTGGATATATTTGCGGTCTTTGACTTCTGGTGAGTCCAATTCATTCCTAGCACACTGTCTTTCCTGTTCCGTCGCGCTACAATACGTATACATTTTGTTGGCGTGAAATTGCATATTAAATAATACTTTTGACAGTTTATTTTTCTTATTTTTAATATGCGGTAGAGCGGTTTGTCAACAACTTGTCTAGAGAAGTAGCATCGCCTTGTAATGCCTTGCCGCCATAGCGTCAGAACTTCTGATTGCTGTAACCCGGTTTCTGGTTGGTAATGTGTTATTATCAATTTTTGTGTAGACAACGCTTATTTTTTACCACCACGAAATCCATGTCCTCCTTTCAATAATAAACAACAATTTGCACAATGCATTATGAGTCAATAAAAAAGCCGAATCTCTTGAAACCCAATGTTATATTCGGAGTTTTGTTATTTAATTCCGTTTCGAAAAAATCGAACGTAGCAAATCAAAAAAATTCTATATGGTGCCATTTTGTTTTGAAATTTCGAAACGGGATTGCGTAAAGAAATTCTGTATGCCTTTAAATTTATAATCGAATTATTATTACCGTAGCAAGACGATTTAAACTCGTGTTCGGTGTTGACTTTGGTGTTAAAGTAGATACTCATAGCTATTGTATCTTGTCATTAGGAAGCCTAATACTTTTGCAATAAAATTTAAAAAATCAATATCCTAAGTTAACATTAGCTTTTAAACGAAAAATCCGATATCGGTCCATCCGTTTAGGAATTATGATCAGACAGTCGGGCAAACACACTATGCATGAGGTTTTCGAATTATAAATATGTTTAGGATCAGTGAAAGTCTTGTCTCACCAAAACCAATTTAATGTAATATACAGTTTTATCTATATACAAATTGGCGAAAACGCGTTTATACTTACGCGTCTCGAGTCTGGTATACACTTGAATCATATGTGGTACACATCATTCGCGGTTGTGCCGCTGCATTTAACGTAATAGCGTTTTTTTTATTTAACCAATATAATACTTAATATGGCAAAGGCCAAAAACAATTATAGACTACATTGTGGGCTTCACTTGAGCTCTTAAAAGTGCTGAAATCAAAAACACTACATGCGTTTTTATTGAACATTTATTATGCATTAAATGATTTTTATTTGTTTTAAAAAATACGATATTTACGATCACAGTTCAAACAGGCAGATGTAGATACTAGACGTAGATGAAGGCGCGTAGCCCTATCGCGTGTTTACACACCGCTAGGTTGTAGGTATTTATTTCAAAAACAGCGCCGAGTTAGACTACTGTATGTTACGGAGGACGAACTATCAAGTGTACGATTAATAATTTACTAGATTTGCCATGTTACCATGATACGGTTTATAGTAGACAGAGTACGGCATTTCCACGTTTGTACAAGAACTTTATATGTTATAATCTTGCATATTAAGGCCTAACACTCTGGCCACCGGACAGCGATATACGTTAACCATCAGAAGTATTCAGGAAAGCTTGGTCCTTGTACACTGTTTTATCCCATAAAAAATAAGCGCCAAAGCGCAAAGCCAAGCGCGAGTCGGCCTCGCGCACCGGCGCTAGGGTTCCGTACATTCCTGTAGATATTTATTTAAAAGTTCACCCATGAAAAATCAAAAAAAAATAAAAAAATCAAAATAGATTTAATCACATAGATCTATACCAGAGGTTCCCAAACTTATTTCATGTAACGCCCACTTTGAAAATCAGTTGTTTTGTAGCGCCCCCCCCCCTCGTTTTTTTCTTGTCAATAACCTCAATAACATATTTGTTGCGCCTAGTTTAAAAAAAAAACATTTTTTTCAAGATTTATACCTCTAGGCTTCCAGCGCCCACAAGGGGGCGTTATCGCCCACTTTGGGAAAGGCTGATCTATACAAAGATTCTTGTAACGCATCTATATAATTCTAAAAACTGCCACCGGATCGGAATGCAGCCACTCACTGAGAAGACCCGGCGAAAGAAACTCCGCGGGCTTGTCTTTTTTCTTATAAATCTAATTTACAAAAGTTTATTACATTTATAATCAATGTAGAGCATTTCTGTCTTCTAAATAGTCTGAAATCTCATAATAACCCTTACCTATTTTAATACATTTTTTAAATTTATTAAATGGTAGGTCTATAATATGCTCGGGAAGTTTATTGTAAAAACGTATACATTAACCCATGAAAGAAATACTGATTCTGTGGAGACGAGACTTATGCACAACAAGATTGAAAATATAAAAATATTTTCATGCTAATCGTATCATTTAACTTAATATTTACGTTTTGCGCAAGTATTCCTTTTTCTGTGCTAAAAACGTTGCTTCGTACCAAATTTTAAAATTCCAAGTTTTCTGGAAATACCCTTTAGGCCTTCCAAGTTTCGAAAATTGGCGACATAAATGGCTGCACTATTTGTTTTTTCACAGCTCCAAGCGATAGTAGACCCTAGGCATTTAATGTGACACGTTCCTGAGACAGTTACAACAAAATGATCCTATATTTTTTCTGTTTTTTCTTGTCGAGGTACGGAACCCTAAAAAAATTAAAATAACTTATAATCATACACTGCTAATATACAAATCGAACTGCACATTGGTACCAAATTTCTGTTTACTCGATTCTGTTTGTTCGATGGAAGTACTTCCAACACGTGTTGCCTTGATACTGTTTAGTCACTGTTACTCGGTCAGTTAAACGTTTGTTTTTCTTATCCGATTCGTTTTCTCTAATAATAACTTCACATTGGAATCTCGGTTTAATTTTAAACGAATACTTACGTTGTTCTATGAACACGTCAGTAACAAACTCATGACAATGACTTTTTATTTTTTTTATAGGAAGATGTAGTATTAAAAAGTCTATAATAATTAAACTGATAGCAATAATAAATAATAATAATAAACTCTTTATTATACAAAAAATCATGATTTTTTTACATATTACATTGATAAAAACACATTTTATACAAAAGGCAGTTTTATCAACACGTAACAAACAAAAAAAGTTAACATCGAAATAAGGAGAAGGTACAATATCTGTTTATAAATCATAAATTTTTCAAATAATTAATTTAGGAAGTAATTTAACATTTTAAAACAAAAGTGTTTAATTTATAAATAAAAGTTAAAACAAAAAAAATATGTATGCCCATATTGATTTTAATACATTTTTTTTGTCAAAATATTGAAAAATCTATTATTTGACTGTTTTATTTTTCGAATCAAGCAAAGGTTGCATTCTGCTTTGCTAGTTTGTTTGCACATAATTAGGTTTGTACTTAAATGTTATGTCTGTAATATCTATTAGTATCCTACATCTTCCTCTCCATTTGATGAATTAGGGTGATGATGCTTGAATAGCGAAACCGGTTTAAACTTGAAAAATAAAAATAAAAACATATTGTGGAAAGTACAAGTGTTGTAAATAAATTGTTTCTTGGGCGAAAAGATACCATTTTCATTAAAGTTGCGATTGTGCAACTTTGTTGCTCAGACATTTCGTTTAATGTTTTTGGATAATCGAATTTTTCTATCAAATAAAAGAGTTCTTTAAATAAATTGTAGTATATCGTTGGTAACGCAAAAAGTGCTGAGTTTTTTTTAATAGTGCGCTTGTTTGTGTCCTGACGTGCTCTAGCCCACCAGCAATTGTCACAAACTACAAGTACTATAGCGTATTTACACGAAAGATACAATATTCATTTTCATTTCCACACAAAAAGAATAAAACATTTTAGAGATAATAAGTCTATTTTTATCCGTGTAGATGGATGGACGACTGATGATCTGGTGTTCCTGTGGAAAGAGGGAGATCCAGTACAGGTGGTAAAGAACCTCCACCTGCCACGGTTTACACTAGAGAAGTTCCTCACTGATTATTGCAACAGTAAAACTAATACAGGTATACTTCATCATGATTGTTACGCATCTGTTGTACTGTGGTCACCACAAGTTAGATTATGTTAAATAATAATAAAGTCACAGGATCCCTCCCAACTATTAAACATCAGAATTTAATAGGTTTATCTTTAGGCTATCTATTTACAGACTATCAATAACTGATGGTTTTTCGAACCACATATGCAAAAAATTTGGTCAAAATCATCAATTTAGGCTCAACTCTGTTGTAAACCTCAGGGTAATATAGTCATTGTAACTTAATGGCGTCGAAAGTGAACTTTATCTGCACGTGGTGCACTGCTGGGTTACTCTAGAAGCTCGATTCAAGCAATGTTGGAAATTGGATTCGAGTAAGTCATTTTAGGAATTATTACCATTTAGTTAATAGTAAACCATAAATTATTTTATCGGATTCGTTGAATTTATTTGTAACTTAATACATACACTAATACGTGATGCCAAAACTTTGGAATGGCCCATTTTTACAAAATTGCGCAGACGCACTAATACTTTTCAATAATAATACTTATAAAGTACATTGAATCAATAAATAAAACATTACCCACACTATTATGCATTTGACACACTCAAACAACGATAAAAGATAGATGGCGCACTAAAAAGTTTGGAAAACAAAGTAGTGTTGAGAAATGAAGATGGCGTTCTTATCAACAAGATATTTAAATTTATTATGATCGAATTTCGACCAATGGGCGACCACTAGTGTTAATAATCAGCTAGTACTGTGGTCAAATTACCTAAAATTACATATACGATTCCAATTTCCAATTTACATTATATCGAGGTCCAAGGGTAACCCTACTCCTCTCTCAAAAATGAACAAAAACATAGCAGTGAACTGAGAGCAGAATAGCTTCTTTGTGGTTTATATATTGTATTACTAACATATCGAGAAGATAATGAAAAGGGCGAAATGACGAAAGGGAAAAAATAATGGGAACCTGGTAAAAAGTTTAGTGATTCTGATTGTTCAGAAAATAAAGATACGATTAGTCTAATTCGATTCAATATAATAAGTTAAAACCTGTAACAATATTTTTCTTCCTATATTCAGGCGAATACAGTTGTCTTAAAGTGGACTTGCTGTTCAAGAGAGAGTTCAGTTACTACCTGATCCAGATTTACATCCCATGCTGCATGTTGGTCATTGTATCCTGGGTGTCTTTCTGGCTGGATCAGGGAGCGGTTCCTGCTAGAGTGTCTCTAGGTAATATCAATATGAAGTTCATTTAAATATTTACCTTCACCTAATTTGCATGCTGGTTTAACTATCAGTGTCCTGACTGACTGAAACAGAGAACAGTTCCGCTAGATGCTCACAAGGTAATGTCATGAAGGAGCTTAAAACTGCTAGATGCAAATTTATATCCCCCTAGTCCCGCCCGCGTAGTCCCACAGGAACATTATTTCTTGATAAAACTTATCCTTTGTGTTAATCCAAGTTGCCCTAGTATGCCAAATTTCATGAAAATCGGTTCAGCAATTTTTGCGTGAAGGAGTAATAAACAAACAAACATAGAAGCTTTCGCATTTATAATATTAATAGGATAATGGAAGTTGAGGGTTGTTAACTTATACCCAGTGTATGAAGAGGAGAGGAGGAGAGCCGAGCGTCGTCAAAGCCATGCTCAGTGGTGACAGGTCCTGGCAGACGGTGTCCTCCTTTTTCGAAGAAGTAATTATGCAAAAGGAGACCGCGGAGCGGGCCCGGGAGGACGATCCCAACTCAGGTCCGCTCCAGCGCAGGCGGACCGGGGGCGCAAGAAGGCGGTTTCGTCGCCGTCAAAGCGCCTCCGACGCGGGGCTGCCGAGGAGGAGTCAACGCGACCCCATCTAGCTCCTAGCTGGGCGGCACGAAGGTCATAGTGTGGTTTTTAGTCGGTTCGAGTCCGACATAACCCGCTGTTCTCCCCCGAGAGCAGCGGGTATCCGGGGGGATTTTTCACACTACATAAAAAACTATAAAAAAAATACCCAGTGTATATTTTGTTGGACTAAATTGGCAGTGTTTGCCAAATATTTTATTTAAAATATTGTTTTTCCTCTCTAAGTAGCTCTAGCTCTTATTATTAAGAAAGTAGTCTACATAATATACATTGCTTTATTTTCAGGCGTGACAACGCTATTGACAATGGCAACACAATCATCAGGGATCAACGCTTCTCTTCCCCCTGTCTCCTACACCAAAGCCATTGATGTTTGGACTGGAGTTTGTCTCACTTTCGTATTCGGGGCGTTACTAGAGTTCGCTCTTGTTAACTATGCGTCTCGCTCTGACATGCACAGAGAAAACATGAAGAAAGCGAGACGGGAGATGGAAGCAGCTGCTAGCATGGACGCAGCATCAGATCTGTTGGACACAGACAGCAATACCACTTTTGCAATGGTGAGCTCGTTTGTGATTTGTTTGATGAAAGAATAAAGTTGAAGCACCGTAATGTTACTAGAACTCTAACATTTTAGTTAGTAATTTAGAATTCAGAGGGTTTATTCTTATAAATGTTAGTGATCTCCGAAAAATAGTTAGAACATGTAGCATATTTCGGGAAGTAGTGTACAAAAACACTGCACGTAATATATTAAATATACTGTGAAGTATCGCAAGCTTAAAATTATCTGAGAAGTGCATATCACGCCAAGTGTACCCGGGACTAGCTTTCGGATCCCAGGTGCACTGAAAGTACTACTCCGTGTCCAGAGATTAAGTTTAGTAATTAGAACTGATATTGCTAATTTCATTAACTCAGGATCCACTTTTGTCAGGAAAATCAGAATTTGAATTTTGATGCAAATGATATTTTAATAAATATAACAAAACAAAAGTTTCTGCACTAAGCAAGGGAAAAATCAATTCTGAATTTTCTGGTTACCAGTCAGAGCACTGTCTGTACTAGTAGTATTGGTTTAAGCGCGCAGTCTGTGCTAGTAGTACTAGTAAAGATGGTAGTTAAATACGTTCAAACTACTCTCAAATAAATATCTATAATACAAAATACTATTGTTACAATATATACAAAACAATAGAATACAATCTTAATTGAAAAAACTGTAATTTTTACAACTTTTAATTTTTTTGAAATAAAAACCATAGATCATATAATTATTTGAAGAAAACTTAGAAAACAATATTTTATTGCGTTAAAGCGGCCTTTCCCAAAGTGGGCGATAACGCCCCCTTGTGGGCGCTGGAAGCCTAGAGGGGGGTGGTATAAATCTTGAAAAAAAATTTTTTTTTTAAACTAGGCGCAACAAATATGTTATTGAGGTTATTGACAAGAAAAAAACGAGGGGGGGGGGCGCTACAAAACAACTGATTTTCAAAGTGGGCGTTACATGAAATAAGTTTGGGAACCTCTGCGTTAAAGTTTGTTTAACTATGCGTTGATCACGCAAATGAAGTAAAACCATTTTTCCATTATTTTTCAATATTTTTCTTTTGATGAAATCCCGTAAGATAGTTTTGGTTCCAGTTGCGTCCGAAACCTGCTTGTTTTTATGAAAAGAGTATTTAATGTGGAGGAAGCTAGCCAAGTCTGGAAGGATCTTGTTCCTTGGCTCTATACTCTCTGCCTGATATATTATAATATTCCTGAGACAAGGGCGTCGCCTAGGGGGCTGCAAGAGGGGCAGTTCTCCTAAATATTTAAAAAAAGTTGACAAATATAAAATAGTCTGTGAACTTTACTTGCTATTATTCTAGTACTTTCAGCACTACTTTGTTACTAAATAAACGGGAAATGAAAGGCAAGTCAAAAAGTCTATAAATCACATATTTCTCAATCTCCGTATCAACTTGCGATACTCTGGGCCTAAGATATTTGTGTACATACTACATGCGGTACAATTCTTTCGAATAAGTGTTTGAGTCTGTGCTTGTGACTTTGTAATTATACAACCATACAATGGTCATATGACACCAACTGTATCTGTCTCCCCTGACTGGTCTGCAACTAACAGAAACCCCTGATGCGCGGTGGCGTGGTCGAATCCAAGATGCGGCAGTGCGAGATCCATATGAACCCTCCACGCAAGAACTGTTGCCGCCTTTGGATGTCCAAGTTTCCGACGCGCTCCAAACGAATAGATGTCATCTCAAGAATTACCTTTCCACTTGTTTTTGCACTCTTCAACCTGGCGTACTGGTGAGTTTTTGTGTTTAAATAGGTATATTTATATATGAAACAACATAGTAGTGATAGGTTTGCCACCTATCACACTTCAGGACAAAGTACCTTTGGCAAATCGCGGGTGACGTGGTGCCTCTGTCTACCTCTATGAACACATTCGCGAAGATACTATACAACATCATAGATAATGTTTACTAAATGCTAGTAAAATCTCTGGTTTACAAGATCTCAACCAGTTCAACTTTTGAAAATGATCATGGTTCGAAATATTATAGATAGATACAGAGCAGGCATCAAGCATTGTGGTAGTAGTCCGGCGATTTCGAGATATGGTAGATAGATACAGAGCAGGCCTTATTGACGCATTGTGGTAGTAGTCCGGTTCATTCAAAAAACTACTGAATGGTCACAAATGAAGCACATACGTAATTAACGTTATTACATACAATACAATACAATAACCAGTGCACCAAATACATAGAAATTACAAATACATCAAATAATTCACGAAGGCGGCCTTATCGCCAAGTCAGCGATCTCTTCCAGGCAACCCTCTAGTATGGAACAAGATATAGCGGACTACTGTGTAATGGTGCTCTTGAAAATATAAAAATGCATCTAATACTAGACAAAATAAATCATCCTAAAAACAGAAGCCTGTTTTAATTATAGGTATTAGATTTAGAACAAACAATAAAATGATTAATCACAGTGAACGTAGAAAGTGATGATTTAACATACTTTTGAAAATATTAATATTTGGAGCTCTCCTGATATCTACAGGAAGAGAATTCCAAAGCCTCACTGCTTGCGAGGTAAAAGAACGGCTATAGTAACAAGTGTTACGAGAGGGAACTTGAAGAGTATAATTATCACTGGACCTGATGAATTTTGCCTCACTGTTACAGAACTTAAATCTCTCTTTTAAATAAATAGGCGCAAATGGATCAAAGAGAATAGAGTACAAAAGAGACAGGATATGGCAGTTCCGGCGAATGTTAATAGGCAACCTCTTAAGCTTACCACGAAATTCGGAAACGTGATCATATTTACGCAATGAAAATATGAATGTAATACAAAGATTTTGATGGCGCTCGAGTTTATTTATTTGCTCAACAGTGAGATTTACATAGCTAGCGTCAGCATAATCATGTGGGTATTACTCTAGGATTCTAGAATCAATGGAAATTCGAAAACAATAAACTAATAGCAATAAACAAATCTATTTTTAATTTGCGATAAACTGGCAACACTTTGGGAGCCTACATGTTAGCCTACGTGATTAAAAATCGTCGCTGCGGACGTAGGCTGTAAATTTTAAGGTTGTGTTTGTGTTTCAGGTCGACTTACCTATTCCGCGACGAGGATGAGGAGAAGTGATTCTCCTCGTATCTCGCAGGCGACAAAGAGATTGTGGGTCTAACCGTCGCCGTGCTCGCGCCGTACGTGACGTTCGCGATCGCCTACCTGGTGTGCCTGCGCCCCCGCCACCCCCCCGCCGGCGCCGCGCTGGTGCCTCCGGACCCGGACCCCAGTCCGCCGCCCGTCTGCTGTCCCCCCGCACCGTCGCCGTTGCCACAACAGTGTTAACTCTTACAGTGACGTTCCTGCTCGTCAATCGTACTCGTTTGCGCCCTTGTAAGACTCCAGTTTTTCCACTTTTCTCAGCTCCCCACACTCTTTCTTAACATGGTAGGTGATATTGATGGTCATAGCAAATTATCTAAATTCCCATCCTTACATAATAGCTCTCACCGTACATTATAGTCTTCCTGCTCTGCCGTGCTAAGAAGAAAAAGCATAAGTCAAAACTTTAAGAAATCAGCTTAATTACACTTTTGGATTCATCAAAAAATGTGTTTTTTCTCCTTTGGAATCATTGCTATATTTCGCATAGGCGACGATTTAGACAAGCACAACGTTCACCCGAACGTTTTTTCGCTGAATCCAAATGTGTGTATGTGTGGGTTTCTTAAAATTTTGACTTATGTTTTTTTTATGTTTTTATGGTTTTACCGTGAAGCCTTAAAGCAATATTATTTTGATGGTCATTCCAATACATATTACAAAAGTATCAACAAAATCTTTAGTCTTACCATTATAACTAAGTATATTATAATATATATGTATACCTAATTCGGTATATTTTATAGTATTAACAAAAGAATCATGATAACTTTGCAGGCGATGATTGTTGTGACTGCTTGCTCAAAATTTAGGTTGTTGCAGTGATTTAACTTAATGAGTGCTAAACGCTTTCATGCTTATGGAGTGACCAGAATTATGCAAAAAAAAGTAGGTCAATGGCCCACTAAAACGTTAACCTACGGGAACCGTTTCACCGCATCTATTTTTGCTATTTATAGAGGAGTTCAACAAAACATCCTATCCTATTAATATTATAAATGCGAAAGTTTGTAAGTATGGATGTATGGATGTTTGTTACTCTTTCACGCTCGAATGGCTGAACGGATTTGTCTGAAATTTGGAAGACAGATAGATTGTGACCTGGATTAACATATAGGCTATATTTAATCCCGATCGCACACAGGGTTTCTGTGAAAACGCGGGCGAAGCCGCAGGTAGCAGCTAGTGTCAAATAAATTCAGTGGCAAAAAAAAACAAAGCATACAGTGTTGGCTGGAGACCGACTGTAACTTCGCTGGTAGCCGACAGCCACATCAACAAAATGCCAATTAACAAACTTCTTAAAGTTAACGCT
>NJDC01002509.1:50602-77945 GCA_002245475.1 Calephelis virginiensis
TCTCAAAAAAAGGAATTTATAAATTGTAGCGTAGTTTTAGAATAGTACCAAGACAGTATTTTTTTATAATTCACATACATTGTAGACGGTATATTGTGAAATATGTTTCGTCTATTTATTTCAGAATAAATAATAATAAATGTTTATAGCTTTAAGGACATTTATGTTGTATTTCCTATAGGCACCTAGCTTATAAGTCAAAGTAGGTAGCAGTTCCTTAAAATGTTTCTTATTTAAAAAAATACTGTTTTGAACCAAATAGTAGGTTACTAATATGTAAATACAGGCCTACTCTCTACACCTGAGTCGCTCACTGTACAGTTAACTATATATTATTTAATAACTATATGCTAACTATAAGATTTTACCTACGATATTTTTTTCTCACACACTATAAAATGTCATGACACTGTAAATAATATATAATGAAGTAGTAACATCGTGGCATAATTGCTTTATGACTTGTCTGTCGACAATAACTATGTGTATTTTTTTATTTAAATAAATTATCAAGATAAAGAGCACCAACTCCACTTAATTCTGTAACGCTGTAACGATTTTAATGATACATTAACTCTGTCTTCTTTGCCAATACCAATTTTAAAAACCCTTTATCTTACTACTACTACTACTACTTACAAATGAATAAAGGTCAGGTTCATCTTCAATCTAGATTAACTGTTTAGGGGGCGTCCACAAATTACGTGAGATGTTTAAGGGGGGGAGGGGGTTGATTCAAATCTCACCTAATCTTACGTTGGAGAGAGGTAAATATCGCGCAATATGTTTTGCTTCAATCTCAAAAAAAAAGCTATTTTGGTCCATTTCATACATAGTGTACATGCTTAAGATCATATAATATGATAATTTTTTTCGCCACCACCGTTTTCTGCCAACTCCATGCTCTATCACTTAGGTTTCTTTATGTTATTGGAAAGCAAACAAGGATTTCTTCATGTAAAAAAATTTACGTCGGCTAAAAGCCTTTGCTGTAACAATCCAATAAGAAACCCACATCTTGAAAAATCACACGTGAGATTGGAGGATGGGGGAGGGGGTTGAATAAAATCTCACGACATCTCACCAGGGGGGGAGGGAGGATCATAAAATGTAAAAAAACACTTCACGTAATTTATGGACGCCCCCTTACAGCTTCATTTACTTACATTGTAGGCGTTTGTAATTAATACTAATAGCCAGCATGTCAGTCTGATTTGTTTTAGTTTTTGTTACGAAATAATCAGTCATTAATTATTATTAGGCCTAATGACACAAAATTTACCTGAAACTATTACTTGTTTTGTGCAGAAAATATTCTAAACATAAGTAAAATATATTTTTAATAGTATTAAACTAAACTTTCAAAACTGCCATTTTCTTTGCTTCAACCAAGCAATTATGCTACGATGATAATATATTTAATTTAGGTACATGTTTCGATGTAATATACATATATCACTATCGCTGTGTTCGTTAATCAGTTACTTATAATAAATTATGATAAATGGCGCCATATTTTGGAGGCCCTTTTTCAAATACAATTATGCTCATTTTTCTCTTTCCGTCCCTTTTTTCTGTGTTACTTATTATTTACGTCGTTGTTACACGATATAAAACGCACTGTGCATAAAAATAATAATTAACATGATACTAGATAGCCATTTCAAGATTTAAAATATGTTCACAAGTGGTACTGCTAGCGAAAGCTTTATATAATAGCAAACATACTTTACATTAAAGCACAATTTCATAATAGGTATATGTTTTATCTCTCTCATTGCAAATTTTTTCAGATTTGATACATACAACATTTTAGTTTTCTTATTTAGTTTTGCAAGTTTAAAAAGTTCTGTCTTAAATTCTATTTGAGTAAAAAAAAGCGGTTGTCTATAAAATCGTTTTACTGATGATAGTGGAACCTGACAACGTCATAAGAACGGGTGCCGATCGCGCCTCTTTGTTGCTCGTTTCGCCCTTTTTCTTGCACTTCAAGCCTTAAATGGCACGCCTCAGAGCGAGGTAACGCCGCATGAGTCATGTTTTTATCGATTTATAAGACGTTTTTTTGAAAGAAAAGTGACAAATGTAAAGTACTTGAAACATGTCAAAAGTCATACTTATCTGTAAATTTTACAACTGGATATGTTAATTTTGAAATGAGATAGTGGTGCCTCAAATGCAATAAAATATGTGTTGATATTGTAAGTATTAAATATTTATGATACATGTAACTATACTCAGATTATAAAATCCAAACATTTTAAACATATTTTTTAAATTTGAATGCCGTTATGTAAAAGAATTTACGTGTACGAAGAAATAAAAATGATAAACAATATTGTAAAATTAATTTGCTTACAAAATATTAAAACAAAATCTTGAAATGGTAATAATAAATATTAAAATGAAGAATAGCATAATATTTTAAAACAAAGTGCGCAACGATGAATAGCTATTCATACTCAAAAACAGTGCACCTCTCGTCTTAAATTCTGTAATTCATGCATCATTAAATATATGTCCTCTTTAGACATTCTTGGGCTGTGATGAAGTATAGATTAAAATTAAAATAACTGGCAACACAATTTTCTATTTGATTATTCATCTATTAGAGTCAATTAACGGTCTTAAAAACTTTAACATATCGAATCACCAAGATGTAACTGTTCATAATTGACACTTTTAATATTTGAATTTGATAAACGAAAGAAAAAAGCCGATATCGCGCTAAAATATCAGTCGTCTCTTTTAAAAACTTACAAGCGATATTTATTTACACCTTTGAAAAATCGTTAATCAAATTCATAATATTTTAAATAACTAACGAGGTTACACAATAACGTGATATTTCACGCAATGAATTTTAACGTTAATAAAATGTTAAAAATGTTGCCAACACTTCTACAACCTCACTATATTCATTCCAGTTAATTTGTTTATTGGAAAATTGTAACAAAATAGCCGCGGAAAGGGATTTTAATAAAATTATACCCATTTTCGAGTTTTTTTAAAGCTTACCAACCCAAAACTTTCCTTTTAATGAACAGCTCCCTGATATCCTAATGCAGTATTGTTGCCACGTCTACATGCAACTTTATTATTTATGTTATAAAATATTTTTTCGCGTTGACGTAATTTATTTGTCATTTGTGTATTTTTTTTAAAAAATATGCCATATACCCAATATGGCCTTGAGATTTCACAGTAAATCATCGTGAATCATTTTTCAGAGGATATGTTAAGTGCATTTTCGAAAAAAGGTATACTAGGCTCAGATTGGCAACGAACAATTATGTAGTGTCTTTGATTTATAAATAAATAGAATAGAGGTTTTGCAGACAAGCTGTTGTTCTGTATTCTTCAAAGAAGGTGGAAACGTTGTCTTTTATTTAAAAAAAACATTGTACTTTTTTATTCTATTTTTTTTATTTTTATGGTATTGGAAGGCAAACGAGCAGGCCGATTTGTAGGTGATAAGAAATTCACACCGCCTAGAGATACCCAAGGTGGTAATGCTGCGTTGCCATCCTGAGGCAACTAAGTAAGTTTGCCGGCTACCTATCCTCCCAACTGGAACATGTCAACGGCAATGGCCGCAGGAATAGGTAAGGCGGTGGTGCCAATCCGGGCAAGTGACTGCGGAACTCTACCATCAAGTCAGATATCATGGTGCTATAGAGGGTAAGCGAAGAGTACTTATAGAGGGTTTGAAAGGTCCGACCAAATTTTATTATTAGGAGGTGAAGGCTTAAATAGTAATGTATTTATAAATATATTTGCCAAATTCTAATATTTACTTTCATAAACATTCATTTAAAACAGTTCGCAAAAATGCTTTACTTTTTGGCACGCTATTTGCCATGAGTCATGACGTCACCAACCACCACCAGTTTAATGCTCTTTTTACGTTATTACCATACATTTTGTATTTTGCGTCAGATTAAAATTATAAATCGATATTTTTAGTATTTTCATACATCGAAAGAGTTATCAAAAAAGTAGCGTTTCTCAAAATTTAGTGGGTGCTTTGCATGTTACCCTGCATAAATATTTATGATTGAGATATTCGATACTCTCTTACTACCCTGTAAGGGACTTGAAGATATGAATGTGTCACTGATTGAGATATATCTCAATCAGTAGCACGTGTACGTTAAGTATATCTATTTTGTTTATTATTCATGTACACACAATTTGCTAATAGCAAACAAATATTAGACTTACTCTGGTTTAGAATCGTATTAATTTCCAATACTATGCAAGGCCAACTAAAACAGATTATTACTGAATGTGCCCTTTGGAAACGAAGGATTTTTCGCCATAAGTGGTATCGCAAAATGTCGACCCGGGCTTTATGCTACTACTACACTCAGAATCAGAATCAGAATCAAAAAAAAATCTTTATTCACTTGAACCGTACAAGTGGTACTTGTGCGCGTCAACATTTTTTTAAACTACCACCGGATTGGAACGCGGCCACACACTGAGAAGATCCGGCGACAGAAACTCAGCGGGCTTGTCTTTTTTCAATAATAATAATTACAATATAAACTAGATTTAATTAGATTACAATGTTACTTTAACTTAAATGAAAGGAACAACAAATCACATTACAAATTGTAGAGGGAGATTGAAACCTCTATCCCCAAGCATGTGCATCTTCCAAATACTCTGAGACCGTATAATAGCCTTTTTGACATAATTTTGCTTTTATACATTTTTTAAACTTATTTTAAGGTAGATCTCTAATACAAATGGGCAGCTTATTGTAGAAACATATACATTGACCCAAAAAGGATTTACTAATTTTATGGAGACGAGTTTTGTATACGACTAGATTATTTTTGTTCTTCGTATTAATGTCGTGAAAATCACATTTTTTGTAAACATACATACATTTTTTTAACATACATTAAATTCTCATAAATGTATTGAGAACTGAAGGTCAAAATATTTATTTCTTTGAATTTTTCTCGGAGGGAATCCCTTACTTTAAGATTATAAATAGCTCTAATAGCTCTTTCCTGTAATACAAATATAGTATTTATATTTGCAGAATTTCCCCAAAGAAGTATCCCATAAGACATTAAACTATAGCTAAAATATACTATTCGGGCCGTTTCAACATCTGTTAATGTTCTTATTTTTTTACTGCAAATGCTGCTGAACTAAGTCTATTTGTCAGTTTCTCAATATGAGGGCCTCTGTGGTCATAGCCATCGCCTCTGTGGTCTAGCGGTCCGGGTGTTGGACGTGACTGCATGAGGTCCCGGGTTCGAATCCCGGGTCGGCCAACAAAAAGAAAATTGGATTTTTCCAATTTTCTAATAAAAAAAATGTTGGTCGGGATTGGAATTGTGCCCGGTTGGCGATAGGCTTGCCACCTATCACATTGTGGGACTTAGTATCTTCGGCTAGTCGTGGGTGCCTTGGTTGTACCTCTGCCTACCTCTTCGGGGATATGGGCGTGAAGATACTTCAATATGAGGGCCCTTTAAATATCAGTGCAGTAGTTTTTGATTTAAACACCGCAATTATTGTTTTATAAAAATATTAAGTCATGTGTACAGATTTAGTCTTTGTTACTGTTTTACTTTGAGTATAGATAGGGTTATAGATAACGCAGGAACGTGCTTGCATCTCCAAGATATTTAATATTGTCGTCCCCCGTGTTAGTTCGAGATCTCTATGTAAATTGGCCATCTGCCTATTTGCAGTAGCGATTTTAGTAATAGCAGCACCAGCAGCACCCTGGGTGAAATTTATATGGCGCCCCCTACATGCTGTTCAAACCCTATAAAAATGTAAAAAATATATAATAGCGTACAGGATCTAACCCTTTTTTTATGATATTGGAAGGCAAACAAGCAGACGGATTTCCTGATGGTAAGAAATTCACGCCGCCTAAACACCAAATGTGGTAATGGTGCGTTGCCAACCTGATGCCGGGATGTTAGGCCTTGAGCAAAAGTAAGCTTACAGGCTACCATACCCTCCGAACTGGAACACGTCATGACCGTACAATGTACCAATCCGGGTGAGTTGCTGCGAAACTCTACCACCTACATCTTGGCGCCCTGGGCGGTTGTTCAACTGTGCCATACCCAAACGCCGTCCATGCATATTTGCCTAGCAGCTCGTAAGAGGCGAATTTATGTTAAAACAAATTAAAAAACATGACCGCTGGTGCATGCTGCAATGCAGCAACTTGCCCGGGTAGCGATCCACAGAATTAATTATTCCCATCTCTATTATGTAAGTGTCATGATTTGATCTGGTAGACTTGCATTGTTGTACATTAGGACTTACATTTCGTGTACATGACAGCTCCAAACCTGTAAAATATATGTTATTTTTTTAAGTTAATTTGCCCCTTTAGTGGCCGGCTAAGACCTTTAGGCCATGCTGCCTTGTCTTCCGTATTAATTATTTCATATACAGTCATTAGTCACATGTTTTCCGTATTAATTATTCTTATACAGTCATTAGTCACTATTTACTAAGTCACGTCAGGGTTTTGAGTAAAGCAGTGGTCACTTTACACAAGATCACTTTGGGAGATTTGGCGGCAGCAAGGAAATTCACGATATAATAACTTCTTCATGATTATTTCGTTTGTGCACTTTCACTGAACAAAATTAAACTAATTCCCACCTAAATTAACTAATTTCATTCACGATTTACACTAAATTCAATAATTGTGAATTTATAATATTTATAAATGTGAAAGTTTGTTTGTTTGGATGTTTGTCCGTCAACCACGCAGACACCACTGAACGAATTTTGATGAAATTTAGTATACAGACATGGTATGAGCCGACTTGGGTGATATAATGCTTTTTATCCCGGTTAAATGCTCACTTGGGAATTCCACGCAGGCGAAGCTGCGGGTGCAAAGCTAGTAGCAAACAAATCCGTCTATTTAGTTGCCTTTATAAACCCAAGGGTAAAAAAAAGTCCACAAAGGTTATCATAAACTCATATTTAAAAAAACACAATTGTCAAGTTACATGATTTATTCAATTTAATACATGTTACCTAATTACGAATAAATACTTGATTAGTTAAATAACAGTTTTTAATTTAACGTTTTCATTCCCTTTTGTCGTAATTATTATTATTTAAATATTGAGAATCATTCTGTAAAATAAGTCATCACTGGATATGCGCTCTTCAGATATTCTTGGGATGTGGTAAAGTTAAAATTAAATAACTTGCAACATTATATTTTGACTGGTATTCATCTGAAAAAAAATAATGCAGTATCAGAAAAGTATTACGTATGTCGATTTACCGGAAAAGAGTACCTCGGATAAAGTAGCCAGAACTGTAGGATTAATCTTGAATTTCAATGCCAATTGGAATCAGATTTCTTTTTTGGAATCAATTAGAATCATTTTGTGCCTATACTTGAACATATCTACTACTAGATGTAAAAAAAGTACTAGCGAATTATTTCCATTTATTTCTAAAAAACCGACGAATCCGATACATAAAATAAAGTATTATTTTTTATTAAGTAAATATTACCATTTCGCTAGCATCGTCCGAATCCGATTCCAATTTCCAATTTGTATGATACCGAGATTCAAGGTTAACCCTACGGATCAGTGATGTAAGACTTTTAGTTAATAGTGTAGTGAAATTATTAGATATAGGTAATTCGAATCTTCGTATAAAATTCACGTACATTTGAGTAGAAATTACATACTTCATCAGTTTTCACCATTAAAATGTGGAATCACTTTAAATGCAGAAAATCTTTTTGTAATGCCTTACAACAAAAACTTGCAACAGGCCGAAAATAACTTGAAATATACACGTTCTTTGAAATTACAGACAATGCCAAGAATATAGTAATCTATAGAAACAATGTCAATGTCAATGTTGCGTGTATTGACACTAATTAACATACAGTTATCATATAGTACAAACAAAAGATTTTATGACCACAGATAGTTATTATCTTTTTGATTATTTTTTGCGACATATGGCATTATTGCTATAAGTTGTATGTTTTAAAACAGCTAAATAATTGGGTAGGACAACTGCTTCTATTACAAAATCAATTAATTGTAAGAAGAGGAAAAATAAAATCTTCAAGAATAATGTTAGCTAAATAAAGGAAGAGTGAGATCTTCTAACACAAGTAGTGAATTATTTAAAAGCAGATCTCCACAACATGCAAATTATGTTAATGTTTAAACTAAACACTCTTTCGATCCAATTGATTGATCTAAACCATTTGCGCTAACTGCCACTAGGAATGCAAATCATGTGGTGTTTTTTTTTAATTCAATTAATTGAAAATTGTGAAAATGTATCTCGAGCATAGGACTAGTGCTAAGATTTATATATGTAAATATATATGAGAATCGAAAGTAATGGCTATAATTATTAAATACGAATTGCAAACTGCAGTAATACATTTGTATCATCTAATACTATTATACAGAGCTGTACAAACTATAATGTATTCGTATGTAATGTAAGATTTGACAGAATCATTAATAAAGGAATCAAAAAGAGCAACCATGCGATTTGAATCCTCAGTAGCCAAACGGTTAGAGCATTTGTCAGCGAACCAGAAAAGGATACTGGTTTGAATCCTCTGTGAGGTTAATTTTTTTTAATTGTAAAAAAATGCCCCAAGCGCACATGACAAGTACAAAAATTTAAATATCTTCAGAGAATCGAAAGTTATGCACCTACTAAATTAAGAATGTAATTATTTATATTATTGTAAGAAAATTGGCAGAAAATAAAGAATTATGACCTAAGGTCATAATTCTTTATTTTCTGCTAATTTTCTTAAAACACATACTTACATGTCATTTTCAGAAAGCTTATTGTAATTGTTCATCAAGGTCAATAGAAATTTCATCATCATTTCCAGATCTCTTTCCCCAACCAGAAGAAAAAGTGAGTTGTCCATTGGAAGGTCCGAAAAGGTTCGTTGCAGCAAAGAGCAGAAGAATCGCCACACGTTTGACAATACGACGCAAATCCGCCATTGTAATAAGACAATTCTTTAATGAAATAAAATCCAGAAAATTCTCCTTATATACAACTTCAGGCTTAGAAACTTTTTTAAGAACGCAAATTGGAATAAACTTTATTTTACTAGAATAAAGTTTGAAATGGTATGGCTTTCGGAAATTAGAAAATGCTGGGAGCTGGAAAATCACGGGAAACCTTATGTATGTAAATTAATTGTCTCCTAACATCAAACCTTACAAGTTTTTTGAGATGACGTGAATTGCGTTTTTACTTATTTCAAATTCCATAATTTACTAAGTAGTTGACATGTAAATCTACACCGATCGATGGGAATCGGTTTCGGATCCCGAATGGGATACATCATTGCGATAATTATGAAATTAAATTAAATGAAATTTATTTATTCGCGGAATACGTGTCTTTAAAAGTTGTTACAAGATATTTATTCGTACCAACATATCCTACCACATTGTGGTGTGCAAATATCTCGACCCTTGTATTTACCGAATTATTGCGCTACTTAAAACCGTAACTTAATGACTAAATGTTCAAAGATGCTTGTCTATGAAAAGCTTATGTGATAGAAATCCTGTTTTACCACGCCTCTATTCCCATTCCAAATGTGAATTGCTTACCTTCCCAGCAGCTCTAATAGCTTAAGGATCTTAAAAAAAATGTGGTTCTTTAAATCGTGATTCCGCTGTCAACTTGTCCTAAAGTCTAGAATTATAATATACATACCGCAGGCTAGAAACGAAAGATTATTTTTTTTTACATACTTTGTGATTTTTTTACCACCTTGAAATCCTATCCTATCTAATCCTATAAAAAGAAAACCTATCCGTAATGTATATAAAAACCTACTTGCTGACACACTTAAACACTTCAAATTTATAACATTCTTATTTTCCGTAAGGGTTTAAAAAAGTGAGTTGGACTTTTCTGTTGCCATCACTTGAAAATGTTTTATTCCCTTTGGTACAGAAGTAGGTATAAGCATCTTCATAGAAAGTTTAAATTTTCAGCATTTGTAGCTACTTTTTTTTAAAAAAAATGCTAAATTTATATACCTTACTGTCTTCTTTTAGCCTAACCCTGCTTCTTATAAATTTTCATCATGAAAACTTAAAATTTATTATATAATAAGATTACTCCTTAAGTCATGCATGAGTACTTGATTGTTTAAGTGTTTCTCAGGTACATTTTTCTTACAAACTAAAAATTTAATTTAATTTAAGTTTTGTTAATGCTCATTGTTTTCGTTTCGGTTTCAAAATCGTGCTATATCTTTACATTTATTTATGTGTATACTTATATATGCTTGGTTTCTCCAGTTAACGGCTCTAACGATTTTGACGAATTTGTATTTAGATAACTAGTCTGCGAATATAATAAATAATACAAGCAAGTGTCAGTGTGTCACCCCCTTGGTATCTCATCCTCTACTAAGATATCTTTTTGAAAAGTTACTTTTTAAAATTTAAAACTAATTGACTTGGTTGTATTTAGCACCAACAGGGAAAAGCTCGGTTCCCCAGCTAGGGCAGCTAGTTGTAATTTTATGTTAATATGTTAACACTTATCCATTGGTAAATGTAAGTTTTTACTTTTTTTAAATTTCAAGGTTTAATAATACTTCTTGTTACGAACTCTGAAAAATATTGTTGTTATATGTCAAACAAATCGTTTATATAAATCGGAAAAACTGTAGGTTCTAAAATACTTCCTTGAGGGAAGTCCATACGATAATTCTTCGTCTTTGCTGCTTAATGTGTCAAGTTAGTTTCCCTGTTTGCTACGTGTAAGATACCGTATTTGTACTATTGCGTTACCAGTTTCTGCTGCAATATTGTCAGTGCTAATCATTGTAATTTTATGTGCTGGGAGGCAGCTAACTTGTACACATGGCCCTAAGATTCTGGTCGTAAGACAAAGATGCACCAGTTACGTTTACAATATGTGTAGGCTACAGATGGTAAAAAAATACCTGTGACAGTGATCTGAACCCTAGCAATGAGTTTACGGCTTGTCAAGTTTACTATGCTTGCTACCGTCTCTGTATTTTATTATTATGCAAACTTTGAACAGCGCCTCTATTGCTGACTAAGAGAAACACATTTTTAGGCCAAAAGTGTCATAGATTTTGCCACGTAACTTACCAAACGTACCTAATCTATACAAACTTATGGTAATGGCTATATGGTATGGCTTTAAGGAGACGGTAGCGAATATCTTGCGCGAATCAACTTGACAAGCCGAAAACTTATGGTAAGGGTCCAGTTTATATAGGAAAGGCACCTGAATGCTCGACATAGTCGTGATACCTTTCCATATTTATAGCCTCAATATGGCAACGTTTAATGCTTTTGGCAAATTTTAATGCTTTTGGCGCGTATTTCTTTTCATCAAAAACCCGTACGTCTGTTAAAATAAATTTCGCAGGTTTTACCTACCATTCCAATTCTTAGTATTTTGGTCATTATATTTACCTTCTGTCTAATCTCCTACCGTCTTATTAATAAATGTGGTGTGGAATAGGTGTAAGATTAAGTTGATATTATAGTCTGTATTACATTGTAATAAAGACTATAATACCAGGTTAAACCTTGGAGTACTTTACTCCGTGTTTATAATAAGGCAGCTAGAGTCAAAAGGCATAAATATTAAGAGTTCTCATCCGTGGTAAACAAAAAAATCATATCTTAATTAAATTATATCTTATTGGTTTTTAAATAACAAGGTCAATAAAATAACACATTTATTTGAAAAAAATATATTAACAATTACAATATCAACAGATGTAAAACGTATTTCACATTGGCAGATGACAACCCCAATACACAATATTAGAAAGATGTAGTAATTTATATGATTAGATTATTTCACTAGTTCAGTCAGACTTAGTGGTGGCACCAATTTGGACAAATGTTCTATTCCTGTCGTCATCACGTCAAAGCTCGCCATTGTGAGTACCATTTTATCCCTAACATAAAGGTCTAACCTAAACATTTCATACACATAAATATTTTCTAAAACAATCGTTAGTCATTTTAAGCAATGAATAAATTAATTAGTTTTTACACTAAATCCAACTTCAGTGCGGATAAAAGTCGATCATTTTACCTACAGTTTCTATGACAAAAACTGCATCGACTTTTGCTTTTTCCGCAACTAATAATATATACAAGAAACTGTACAAGAATTGCTTATTTTAGTATAATAAATTATTGTTATAATAAAAAAGTTTTTTGTATCTATACTATAGTGCCACCAATTTATCTGTTATGTAGACAAAATCGGAACTAAATCGCTAATACGTCAAACATTCGTGAAGACCGCTGTCAGTTTCAGACGTCCGTCCGCTGGGCACTGACCAAAAATTGAATTTCCACATTCTTTTGTTTTTTTTTTTAATGTTATCGATATTTTTTATGTACAATGCTTTATCAGTGCCACTAAACGTCAACCTAGCGACGAGGACGCCGTTACTAAACGAATAAGTTGTAGCTACCTGAAGGAAAAACTTTGTACTCCTTTGTCCGCAGAAAACTATAACTTATTTATGATGTGTATAAGAAATAGTTTTTAACAAAGTTGATTTCCGTCTGTCATTTCTGGTGGCTTTATTATCTAATTATTAAACTATAACAAACTGCTATGCAGTTTTCACTAATAAATACAGTTACGAATTCTTCGAGTAGAAATTTAACTAAGAGTAACCTAATTTATAAATCATACTTAAAGCTTATCTCTAGTTTCCTTTCACGTTCTTAAGCACAAAACAAAATCTGCACATCTACAACACTAAGTACTACTTATAAACAAAAATATTTGATTTTAATTAATAACATTTCAGTCATCGTATATTAAGTGGGTACCAGAATAATTTCTAATATAACTAGATACATAATTTGCCTCCCTAATAATAAACATTAAAGACCAGTGTTCGTCTTTTTAAAACATTTTTGACGAAAGAGTATTCAACATCAAACTTCTCCTAGTAAGTACGAATTGAATTACTCTGTTGAAAGGCACAATACATGATTTTAACGCAGCAAAACCGCAAATATCGACTTTTTTCACTTATCTGCCTTCCCTCTACCTTCAACCTTCAATCACACCTTCAATCTTCAAATTCTCATCATGTTTGGTTCTATAATTCTGTATAGATACAATGAAATATAACAGTGAATAAATAAATTTTTCACGGCCTTTTGTTCACTATGGACTTGTTTGCAGAGTCGTAACGAATATTATTTAGAACTACCTTATTTTATGTTGCCTTATTTAAATGTTGACGTAAACAGAGCTTGTAATTTTAATGTATGCAATATGATGTTTAATGTCTCAATCATTGAATTGTATAAATTCTAATGAGATTTAATAAAATTCTTAAACCATAAATTATACCTCCTCTGCTAGCTCTTTGGTTGGACATTAGATATAAATATAAACATGAAGGTAAATAAATAAACTATACCTCAGGCTTAGGCGCCAGCAGAGGAGGTATAATTTATTTATTTACTTTCATATTTTATTGTACATACATACATACATATCTTCACGCCAAGTCCCTTGCGGGGTAGGCAGAGAGTATCGAGTGCCAGACCTCACGATCCTTACAAATCTGTTTTGCTTCCTTCACATTCATAACCCTTTTCATACAAACACGCCGGTTTCGGAGACTTTTGACACCACCCTCGGATAATATCCGATTGATCTGATCGTGAAATGTCAGCCTTGGTCTCCCCGGGTACCTACATCCATCCACATTCGCATTGTATATCTGCTTTGTCAATCTTTCATCTGTCATTCTTTCCACATGACCGAACCAGCGGAGCATGCCCTTTCGCATTTTGACACCAACACTTTCTTTCAATCCCACTCTTTCTCGGATCTCACTGTTACGAATGCGGTCAGCGAGCGTTACAGCGTTGTATTGTATGTACACAGAATTATAGAACTAAACATAATGATAATTTACTTTCTTTACAAAATTGATATTAATTTTTTTGGCACCATCATGATGTTGGTGTTAACTAAAAGTTTACTGCAGAAACTACGTTAATCATAAAATTATGTTTCTTTAAAACTTATTTAAAAAAATAATAGTATTGTGTTTTCAAATTGCTGTCGATGTACCATAAGCATAAATGACCAGAGATCGTTTAAATTTACGTTAAATGTATTTTAAAGTTCCGAATTTTCTGAATTCTTTGTTTTTGTTCTCCGAATGTAGATTGAAGTAGCAATTGTAAAAATTGTTGAGAGGACCGCTAGGATGATACTAATTATGCCGACCACCTTCGGGAACTGCTGACTTTGAAGATGGCAGATGATTCCTTCTGCCCATACACAAGTGTTAACTTAGGACAAAACAATACAAAGTTAAGACATTGATGTTTAGTAGATGAAAAAGTATACCAGCAAGCACGCTATGATGACCGGTTTGACAGTTAATAGTGATGTAGAAGTCAATTTATTGTCCAAAAAAAAAATAACCATATACGAATCGAATTCATAATTTTTATATATTTATAGTGTAAATAGTAATAGCTCATTACAAAGCTTTAATAAAACAAAAGTATAAAACGATGAATTAATTAGTGAAGCTGCTATCTCCTAAGATACGGACTTAGCAGATTACCAAACTACTATCAAAATGTTAACTTAAGTACCTACTACAAATGTCAAACCGGTCATTATAGCGTGCCTCTAGTATAACGATTTATTTATTTAATAACAGTTAGTGCGCCTGGGGTACCATTGCATTGCTCTATCAAGAAATATTTAAAAAAATGTATCGTTACGCTCATCTCCTCCAAAGGGTAGGCAGAATCAGAATCAGAATAATCTTTATTCACTTGAACCATACAAGTGGTATTTGTGCGCGTCGACATTTTTATAAACTACCACCGGATCGGAATCGCAGCCTCACACTGAGAAGATCCGGATCACAGAGGCGCAACCAGGGCACCCACGACTAGCCGAAGACGCTAAGTCCCACAATGTGATAGGTGGCAAGACTATCGCCAACCGAGCAACGTTATTCTTATGAGAAAATTGAAAATACACATTTTTTTGTTGCCCAACCCGGGGATCAAATACAAGTCAAGTAAGATGCCGAACCGCTAGAAAACAGAGGCGATTATTCTATTTTGTTTAATAAAATAAAATTAATGATATATAGTATTTTGATAGTATTAATCCCGTATAATTAGCCATATTGTAATGAAAATGAGAATTATTACCTACATAGTTTTTTATGTCTCTATAAAGTAACACATTTTATATTCATCTTGGTTTCAATCTGTTTGACGGATTCTACAACGTAGTCTCTGACAGATATACAGGGATAATCAAGTAGTTACTAGATAATTTCAGTTGAGCTTGATGAAGTCGTCATATCTCCACACATATTTCAAATAATTTATAAAATTAAATTATGTCCAGGGCATATTTTAAATGTGATTTTAAGGTATTCGTCACAGGTATACAAATATTTATGTTATTATTGGAATAGGTTCAGTTTTGTAGCTGTATACTTCATATTTGTACATGGTTTTTTACCAACAAGAGACTATGTTGCTTTTGTTTATATGTTGAAAAAAAATGATTTGTAGCTTAAAGGTTACCTGCATCGATAACAAATCCATAGAGCATATTGCTGCAAGTGAAGACGATGAAGGCGAGCATAGACCAGGCTACTCCGAAAACGACCGACCTATCTCGAGGGTCCACCACTTTCACGACCAGCACGCCTTGAGCTTGAAATGCTAGCACTATTATAATAAACAAAAAAAATGAAGTTACTTTGGGTTTACAATTTCTTTTTGGAACAAAATTGGTTATGATGCATTTGCTTGAGATATGTTAAACCTCTATAAATAAAATAAGGGATACTGACACATTCCTGAGTACATTCAACTTTGAGTTAGCTTCTAACTAAGGTTAAATTACTTTATATTTGACAAAATTGATAGAAGAAGTCGGTACTTTTTGGAATTCCATACTTCACATACTTTTTGGCGGGAAATTGCAAATTAAATAATTTTATTTGGATTTATATTTGACAGTTTAACTTACTATTAAATTTAACCCAAAAACGTGCAAGAGTACGTAAATTTAAATTTAATCAATATGAAAATAAATATTAAAAAATCAAAATATTTTATTATCATTAAAAACTAAAGTTTCATAATGAGATCGACGACAGACGCAAAAGTATTAAACCGTGTAGGGCGTGTCAACCTCTCCTCCAGAAATTCGTCACTTAAATTTCCAAAAGTGCCAAATTAATATGAAAAAATACAGAGGTTAAGGTATTTAAAAAATATGTGTGTTTGTGAGTTTTGTGTCTTGAGCATTATGTTTGGATGTTGTAGTAGATCGTTATTGGATAGTTACGATGTCTACATTTTGTTTTTATGATAAGGATAACAAGACTAGCAAAATCCCCCCCCCCCCAAGCCGATTGGTCCTCGTGGGGGAAAATGACCACCACCCTCTAAGAAGAAAACAAAACAGAAGAGCAAACTAAACCCAAACTTAGATTAACAAACTTGGATGTATTCATAGCTATCCTGAACACGATTACCCGAAAAACGAATGGAATCAGAACTGGCGTTAGATAATATCAAGTGGGACATAATTGGAATCAGCGAAATGAGACGTTTAGGAGAAGGAATTGAAGACTGTAATGACAATATATCCTGCACTATATTGGCGAGACATCAGGAAAATACGGAGTCAGCTTTCTTGTCAAAAATAAATTAGCAAGTAAAATAGAAGAAATAAGAAGAATTAATGAAAGAATAGCCCTATTTGATATCAAGTTACCGTCTTTTAAAAATAAAGAAGAAATGTGGACCATAATTTAAGCATATTCTCCAACTGAACCAGGGAAAAAAGAAGATATCAAGAAAACAGATCAATTCTATTACGACCTGCAATTAGCCATACAAACCACATATAAAAATCTAATTGTAATGAGGGATTTTAATGGTTAAATAGGGACTTGCAACAAAGGAGAAGAGTACATAATTGGGAAACATGGACATGGCTAAAGAAGTGGTAATGGAAAAAGATTATTAAATTTTGCAATGGAAAACAAACTAAGCACCTTAAACAGTTTCTACGAAAAAAAAAGAATCGAAAAGGTGGACATGGATGTCACCCGATGGAAAGCACAAGAATGAAATCGAATTTATCCTCACCAACAACAGAAAGGCATTTTAGAACGTGAGCACGATAAATCAACTTAATTTCCACATGGATCATAGAATGCTAAGAACAACATTATCAGGGAGGCTATTCAAAATAGGAGACATGTTAACAACAATAAGGACGAAACAGCATTTAAATTCACTGGAAATCAAGACATACTACTTGTTAACCTGGAAAGTACAATAAATAGAAATAGTGAAATAAACCACGCAGCAGTTCAGGAACGGTATAATGATATAATTAATATATTAAAATCAGAAATCAGAAAAACAAACATACCAACATCTGAAAGCACATTATCGTCAGTAACGAAAGATTTGTTAATCGAGAGAAAATAACTTATCCAGAAGCGGAATAATAAACAAGTACACCTTGAGATATCCAAACTAAGCAAGAAGATTAATATACTCATAAGAAAGGATAGGAAAACATAAAGGCAGAAGACTCTAAAGATCTTCATTGAAAAAATCGCTGCGGTCAAAAAAGCTCTAAAAGAATTAAATCAAAAGAAACATTGGATGCCTAACATAAATACAAAAAATGACAGTTCCTCAAGAAAAAGGCAAGAGATACTTGAAATAGCCACACACTACTACAAAGAACTGTAACGTAACCAAAATCGAGCACAGGTGGAAAAGCAAAAACAAATAACGACTGCCACAGAATCTTCAGTACCAGTAATACTACAAGCAGAAGTCATAAAAGCAGTCAACACTCAAAAATTACATAATGCACTAGGGTCAGACCAAATACCTTATAAATAATTGAAATAATAAAATGTACAATTCCGGTGCTTGCTCCTAACCTAACAGATCTATTCAACGACATCTTAGAAACGGAATGCATACCTAACGAGTGGACGAAATCGTAATACTGTTGCACAAAAAAGGAGACAAGGGAAACATAAAAAACTATTGGCCAATAAGCTTAATGTCCAATATATACAAGATCTTTTCAAAGATAATACTTTCACGTATCACTGCCAAACTCGACGAAAACCAACCCAAAGAGCAGGCTGGCTTCCGAAGCAAGTTTTCGACGATAGATCATATTCGCATCGTAAGACAAATACTTCAGAACTATAAGAATCTATTCAAGTTGTACTGCCCAAGTCAAGTTGGAAAGAACAGGAAAAAAATTTTCTTTAGCAAGAGGTGTCAGACAAGTGACCCCATTTCATCGAAACTGTTCTCTGCTGCCTTAGAAATGATCTTTAGAAACCTGGACTGGAAAAAATATGGCTTTAATGTCAACGGAGAAAAACTCGATCATCTGCCCTTTGTAGATGACATTATTCTGTTTTCTGAGATCCCAAAAAGCCTAGAAGTAATGCTACAACAACTATCAGACCAAAGCACCAAGGTAGGTCTGTCAATGAATACGTCAAAAACGAAGGTAATGACAAACTCGGTCAAAAAAGACTATAGAATAAAATATAGTGGCCAAACGGAAATAGAGTACGTCAACGAGTACATTTACTTGGGTCAGCTAATATATAGAAGACACGATGCAAAAGGAAATAGACAGAAGAATAACAAACATCTGGAAACGGTTTTGGTCCTTGAGCGAGGTCATGAAGGGCAAAGAAATGCCCATGAAAGAAAAACGGAAAATAAATAATACATGCATCCTCTCATGTCTAGCTTATGGGTGTCAAACGTGGGCACTAAATGAGAAGCAAATCAAAAAAATTCAAGTTTGCCAAAACGGAATCGAAAGAAGCGTTATTGGAGCAAAATTAAGAGACAAGATGAGATTGGAAAATATAAAAAACAAAACGAAATTTAAAAATATACCTACAGACAGTGTACAAAAGAATGAAATGGAGATGGACAGGGCATATGCTCCGTGAAGAAACTGAGAAATGGTCCAGACTTATAACATAAAAATGGTACCGCGCGACGGCAAAAGAAACAAAGGAAGACAAATCAAACATTGGGAAGACGATATGAAAAAGATAGATGGACCTGAGTGAACACGAATTGCTAAGGATAGGACAAAATGGAAAGCTTTAGATGAGGCCTTTGTCGAAAGACAAGCTGAAATGGAAAAACCGGCCACCGATACAATATAATTGATCGTTATGTTTGTTTAGATATAGTTTATAGAGTTAAGACGAATATCAGCAATGAAGGCTTATTTTATTTATTTATTTATTTATTATATAATGTTAACACATAGATATTTAACTTAAAAAGCTTGTTAAAGGCGTGATTTACTTATAGGCAGGTTATAGCAAGTGTTTATGGATCGCGGTCAATTTGAATTAATAAAATGAAATTAGTGTTAACTCATTGTTTTATTGAAGCAGGTGTTACTTTGCGAAAACCCATTATAACAAATGTATAATTTTACTAATTCTCCGGAGCTCGTATAACTGCTGTGACAGGAAATCTTCCAAGTAACACTGAATGTGTCAACCCCAACGGACGTTCCCACCGCCCGCCCACAGCCACACGGAACAACGGATTTAGAAGTACTGTACCTCTTGCTAAAGAGTATTTATATTCCTTGTACTGTACTATTCAAATTATATCAAATAATTACAAATACACATATTGTACATACATATCTTCAAGCTAAGTCCTTTACGTGGTAGACAGAGACTATCGAGTGTCGCCATCTTTTATTGAATTGAATTAAATGATTTTTTTTTGCAGAACATGTGTATTTAACTGTTGTTACAAAATACTTACTGTGCAAATATGTAACTAACATAATTACATTATATTTAAAAAAAATATAAGTATCCTTATCAAGCTTTACCTACTCTATCTACCATAAACTACCATCGTTTCCAAACCTAGCCAGTAATGAGGAGAAACGGCAAAACAAACTCCTGATGGCGGACCTGTCTAGATTTCTTTATATTTATTATACTTGTCACACAAATATGCCGGTTTCGGAGACTCGTGACATACCCCTAAAATAAAAACCGAGCGATTTGACCGCGAAATGTTTCCATATGTCATTAGTTCCACACACCCTTTTTTCAGTTTTTTTCCTTTAATCTAACTTACTGTCATAGTCTAAAAGGACAATGTTTGTCCGTCTAGTTTTCTATATTTCTTAAAATTTCGTGATAATCTATGTATTGGCTTTCTGCGCTCTTTCTTATAAATTTTAACCCCTTCAAGTAAACGTTACTTTAGCAAAAGCGAGTAAACATTTTCTCTTCATATAACAATTTATATACCGAAGGATGATCCTGCTGATAGACTGTCACTTATTAGATTTTCTAATGAAAAGAAATAAATACCCCCAAAGGTTACACAAGATGCTTCTAATTATTTATGTATTGACTTATCAGATTTATTAGAGAATCGATTAATGTTATCGATATGTGTAAAAAAACTGTTAAACTTACGCATAAATGTGACCAACATTAAGAAGAACCTTTCATGCAAGTCACGAGCAGATTTACAGTCGCCGTCACTGCAAGCCCCTGCGACCACTCGGCTCTCTACACCACAAGTGCAGTTAGAGTACACCCTGGAAATATAAATGTGATATTATTATATTACGAGTATATAATAATTTCCGTATTTTTTTCTTTGTTTGAAATATTTTTCAAATTTTTTTTAAAGAAAAAATCTTAGATAGGATTTGAACATGTACCCTTTTGTCTCTCCGCCGCCTAGAGACACCAAAGGTGGTAATGGTGCGTTGCCAACCTGAGGGCGGGATGTTAGGCCTCGAGCAAAACTAAGTTGACCGGCTACACATAACCTTTCGAACCGGAACACGTCATGACGTTATGGTGGCAGGAATAGGTAAGGCGGTGGTACCAATCCGGGCGAATCGCTGCGAAACTCTACCACCTAATTAATCTTAAATATAATTAATTAATCTTAAATAAAAAAATTGAGTAGCGTACCTTACACTATTAATGGTTTCCGTATCAGAACAGCCAGCGTGGCAAGGAGTTAGATAGGTCTCCATGGTGTCCATCATACATACTGGAGAAAAGTTCTCCCAACGAGGCTTGCACCTGAAATACATATTTATGGAATTTAGTTTCTTAGAAGTAGTTGTCAACTCATGCCCACTATGTGCAAAAACCTATACATCCCGCTCGCTTTTCTCCGAATTGATATAACTACATATCATATTATTTTTTCTGATTATTTTGACCAACAATACTAAAATATAGCCTTCTTACAATAATAAAATTCAGTAAGGTTACTCTAGCCTTTCGATTTCATGTACGATTGGAAATGAAAATCGGATTTGTGTCATTATCTTGAACACAGTACTAGTGAATTATTCACATTTAGTTCCAATAAAATCAACGAATTCGTAAACAAAACATTTTTGTTTAATAGTACAAAATTACACAAATCCGATTCCAATTTCCAATGGTGCAAAATCGAGAGCCAAGAGTAACCCTACTGAATAGTGTAGCGTTATGTTATTGTAAGAATTTTCACGATCATATGAAAGTTCGTTTTTGGCGCCATCGAGAGAAAAGATGGTCGAAGTTTTTTCATAATTATTGAATTTCGTGTTGATATTCAGTGAAATTCGTTAATTTTTGGTGGAAGAAATTAGCGTATCGTGTATTTCCTCGTTGTCGCCAAATGTCATTACATGAGCTTGAATAATGAGGCGACCGCTTCACCCAAGAGCCTGATATGACTTACTGACGATTTATGACTGATGACTAATTATATTCGACTAAAATAGGTATAAAATTTGATGCAAATTTCTACTTGACTAATGGCAAAATACTAACGTGAAGGCCTAAACCTAAAAAAAAGGATTCTGAAGATTCCGTGTGTTAGCTAAATAATAAAAATAATTGTGCTTCTTCAAGGAAAAAGTGCAAACGTACCTTTAATTGCTGCATTTATCTTGAATCCCTTCGTCAGTTACTGCCGTATGGGTTGGAAGTACGTTTTGCCCAGGCGGACTGACCAGTATGATCAGTCCGCATGGGCGAGATTTAGTGGAAAGACGGACGTCTAAAACATGTTATAAAGAACGACAAGACTAACCCGCATTGGAGGCTGCAAATCGGAGAATCATATTTCTCCCAAAGTCCTGCGACTTCACCAAGATCACACTTGGGGATGAATAGCAACAGGAAATATGTTATAACGGACAGGACACTCATGATTGTGATTATTTTTGTTGATGCCCTGGTGCAGAATTTTTTGAGTATTGGCGAAGCTAAGTGCAATCCAGAAAACTGAAATGTAATTATTTTTTAAATTATGTTTTTCGCCGCCTTTGCCCGGTAATTGATAGTATACATAAACTAAAAGTCGGTAAACTAAAAAGCAGTTTTCAATACAAAAAAGGAGATGTGACAAACCTATCGTTATTGTAATTTAAGTAATTAGGTAACTCTACTACTATTTTCATTTCCTTTTACAGACGCTTCTTTCGCACTTCTATTTTTTGTAAATCCAAATAAATTTTTCCGCAAAAAAAATCAGCCGAGCAGATACTGGCCAGTATCTGCTCTTGGAGTGCAGTCGAATTCTCCTGATGATGCTTCGGTTACGAGGTGAAACGTACATTGAGTTTTTAATTGTGTGTATTGTTGGTGCTAATAAAACAGTTTAGTGGTGTGTGTTGTGTGGAGCTGGATATATTTGGGAGTTTTAGCTTCCGGTAAGTCCAATTTTGCCTGTTTTGTTACGCGATAATATGTATAAATTTTTTTTGGCGGAAAATTGCAAATTAAATCATTTTATTTGGATTTAAGTATGGATTTCCGCAAAGTATGCCTTCTCCTATTATTTTTTTGTTTTTTTATCTGCATTTAAGTTACACTTGTTTCCCGTATTGGTCCGGGCTCTTTTGCTGAATAGACGATCTGTCTTCATGCTAGATAGCTCGTAAAAGGTGAGTGTAGACTTACCGTCATTGTCACCGTGACATCTGACTAGCGGGTAGAGTTTTTAGATTAATACTACCACCGCACCTATTCCAGTCGCCATAGCGTCAGTGCTTCCCAGTGATGTTTTCCGGTTCAGAGGATAAGGTAGCCGGTGAAATGACTTTTGCTCGAGGCCTACCTGCTTTAGGTTGGCAATGCACCATTACTACCTTTGGTGTCTATATTCAGAGTGAATTTCTAACCGTCAGGAAATCCGTCTGCTTATTTGCCTTCCAATATCATAAAAACATTCTTTAGTAACTAAGAAACACGCACACTAAGAAAAGTGGCAATTATATCGCCAACCAGGCATTTGTCCTATCCTTCTTTTTTATTTTTATATTAAGTAGATCCCTTTTGAATTTTTACGAATGATTTTACAAGATAACTATTATCTTGACCGAACTTCTCGAATCTTGAGACCGAAGATAACTATTATCTTGGAAAGTATTATAAGAGACAAATAGCAAATGTGCTATATTATTTTATTTATAACTCAGTCAATTTGTTGGCTAACTCAACTGCTTTTATTGAGCAGTCTAGTAGTATTTTAATTCAAACTTTGGATGTTATCCCCAATAATTTAAATTAAATGTGAAGATAATAGAGTCAACCTATTGCAATATTCCAAATAATCACAGTTTCCCCGTGTTGGTCCGGGTTCCTTTGCAGAATAAACTATTTGCCTTTCTTGCCAGGCAGCTCGTAAAAGGCGAGCATAGGCTTATCATCACTAACACCGTGACATCTGACTAGGTGGTAGAGTTTCGCAGCGACTCGCCCGGATTGGTACCACCGCCTTACCTATTCCAGCCGCCATAACGTCATGACGTGTTCCGGTTCGGAGGGTAAGGTAGCCGGTAAACTTACTTTTGCTCGAGGCCTAACATACTGACCTCTGGTTGGCAACGCACCATTAACATCTTTGGTGTCTCTAGGCGGCGTTAATTTCTTACTATCACGAAATCCGTCTCCTTGTTTGCCTTCCTATAACATAAAAAAAAGAAAGAGTTGCCAATTCGAAATTGTACCAAATTACAGTACTAAAAAGTTGTATTGAAATTAGTAAATCTTCTCCACTGAACTTAGTACACCAAAACCTACGAGGTTTTTTTGGTAAAGAATTAGAGTTGGAGTTATATATAAACTATAATAATATTGATGTGTTATGTCTTACTGAACACTGGTTAAAAGATTATCAATATATGTTCAGCTTCACGAATCACCAGATAGGTAGCTCATTCAATAGGAAAAATATCACCCATGGTGGTTCTTTTATAATTATTAAAAATAATATTAAATTAAGGGAACGTAAGGACATAATGAATTTTTCTGTTGAACGAGTTATTGAGATTGCTTGTATTGAGTATGAGCAGCTGGTTGTATTAAGTGTATACGTGTGGTTCATACGAAGATTTTAAAAAAACAATGGAAGAGGTATTACTTAAGGTTTCAAACTCAAAAAAGAATATTATTATTTGCGGAGACTTTAATATTAATATATTGGAAAAATCTTCCCTGTCTTGTAGATTTCTCAAAATGTTTAAATCATATAATTTACAAAATTTATTCTTGGAACCCACTAGATTAACGGCCACTAGTGCTACTTACTTAGATAACATTTTTACAAATATATCACCTGTCAGCTTTTCAGTTATAAATGAATTAGATTGTGATCACTGTGGTCAATTAGCTATTTTTCCTATGAAAATTGAGAAGTCTCAAAAGAATTATATTGCTTTTAATCCAATAAATTCTATTCGATTAGAACACTTTCGGGATAATGCATTTGAAAAATTACCAAATCTACCTTATAACGATAATCCAAATAAACTATTTAATTCGTTATTTAAATTAATTGACACCGAGCATAATAAAGTATTCACACATATAAAAAATGTATAGAAAAAAGGGCGTGTTTCAGTAAGTGGGCAACAACCGGTATTATAGTAATAATAAGTAGAAAACGGTTATTTGATTTATATTTTGAAAAATCATATAACCATAGCATTGAATTTAAAAATTATGTTAAAGTATATTCAAAATTGTTTAAAAGAGCATGTTCACTGCTAAGTCTATGTATTTGAAAAACATTATTAAAAGATCCGATAGCAAAATTAAGGCCACGTGGCTTATTATAAATATGGAAACCTGTAAATATCAAATTATTAATGACGGATTTGAATTAAATATAGATGGATGTAGTATTAAAGAGGATGTGATAATAGCCAAAGAGTTTGAAAAATTCTTCACACAAATTCTAATTGAAACAACTAAAACTCTTTGCTCATCTTCTATTATTTCCGAATCAATATTGAAGCAATCTGTAACTGAATGTATCAAAGCTTTCGAATTTACCTATGTCGATACGAAAGACGTAATTAAAGCTTTTAAAACACTACAAACTAAGAAAACGTCAGACTTGTGGGGACATACTGTTAAAACGATTGCGTCAATCATTTATGATATTGCATCACATTTGGATATTATATTTAACTGCTGCATATCGAATGGTGTATTTCCTGATCTAATGAAACAAAGCAAGGTAGTTCCTTTATTTAAATCGGGTAACACTTCTGACCCAACAAATTTTCGACCTATTTCAGTTTTGCCTACACTTAGTAAAATATTTGAAAAATTAATACTTAATCAAATGTTAAATCACTTGAATGTTAACAAATTGTTACATAATAAACAGTTTGGATTTACCAAAGGTTGCTCAACCGTTGATGCAGGGGTGGAATTATTAAAAAACGTATTTGAAGCCTGGGAGAACTCGCATGATGCATTAGGTGTATTCTGTGATCTCTCTAAGGCTTTTGACTGTGTTCATCATGATACTTTGATCAAGAAATTACGCTATTACGGAATTAAGAACAAAGCTCTTGATGTCATGATCTCATACTTAGACAATAGAGTTCAGAGGGTTAAAATAAATAGTAAAACTTCTTCGGGTTCTGCAGTTACGATTGGCGTACTACATGGCTCTATTGTTGGTCCATTTCTGTTTCTTGTATATATAAATGACTTACCTTATTACATAAGGGATACCCACGATATTGTTTTGTTCGCGGATGACACTTCACTTATATTTAAAGTGAAAAGGCAATTAGGTAAGTATGACGAAGTGAACAATGCAATATCCAAAGTTGTACATTGGTTCACAGTTAACAATCTTCTTTTAAATGGTAATAAGACGAAATGTATTAGATTTTCAATGCCCAAAATTTAGGCTAGTAGATTCCAATGTACAACTAAATGGATCTGAACTGAATCTGGTTGAATCCACTGTCTTTTTAGGTATCACAATTGATAATCAATTACAACGGGCCCCTCATATTTAGAAACAGGCAAATAGGCTTAGTTCAGCAGCATTTGCAGTAAAAAAATAAGAACATTAACAGATGTTGTAACGGCCCGAATATTATATTTTAGCAATTTTCATAGTTTAATGTCTTATGAGATACTTCTTTGGGGAAATTCTGCACATATAAATACCATATTTGTATTACAGAAAAGAGCTATTAGAGCTATTTATAATCTTAAAGTAAGGCATTCCCTCCGAGAAAAATTCAAAGAAATAAATATTTGGACCTTCAGTTCTCAATACATTTATGAGAATTTAATGTATGTTGAAAAAATCTTTGTATGCTTACAACAAAATGTGATGTTAACGATGTTAATACGAGGAACAAAAATAATCTAGCCGTATAGAAAACTCGTCTCCATAAAATTAGTAAATCCTTTTTGGGTCAATGTATATGTTTTTACAATGAGCTGCCCATTGGTATTAGAGATCTACCTTTAAATAAGTTTAAAAAATGTATAAAAGCAAAATTATGTCAAAAAGGCACACCACTTGTATGGTACAAGTGAATAAAGATTTTTCTGATTCTGATTCTGATTCTGATTCTAAGGATTATATCAAACTTTGATTAAAAAGACTTATCTATTATTGAATAATTTATCCATGATATATTTACGCTGTTAGACACAAAATTAATTACCTACATGGAGAGTAAATAAATCTAAATAAAACATGTTGCGTTTGTGCAACATTAAAAAATCCGACTGCACCAAATATGTTTTGTTTATATTATATTGTTCTTATTTATATTATATTGTCCTTGTCTTTGTTGTAGTATTACAGTCAACAACCGTTTTAGACTACTTTTCACTATTTTATTTGACACTCATACCTCTTTATCTGTATCGCCTTTGGGGTGTAGC
>NJDC01002510.1:0-10731 GCA_002245475.1 Calephelis virginiensis
TGCTTGCGAGGAGTGCTCCCCTCGCAGTTTGTGAAAGTGGCCACAGAGTGGAATCAGGGTCCCGCGTGTTTAATATTGAAGCGATCTGAGCGGTCCCGGATTGAAGGTTGGTGACCCTTGTTTGCTTGCTCCTCTGTAGACGACCGAAGTTTGACAGTCTTCTACCAGATTCTCTTATTCTCACCTCATACATTCCACTACCTCTTAAAAGATCTCCCTGTAACCACCTCTCGATCTTTGTCAATTTTTGTCTAGTGTTAAAGCCGGACTACGCTACATATTTATTACTATTAATTATAACTCGAGACCTGCTGGACTGATTTTCATGATTTTTAATTCGATAGATTTGTCTTTGCCCCTAAGAGCAGTATACACCTTATGAACAATAAAAACAAAAAATATGAAAGATGAATCGTCTTTTTACATAACAGAAAGTTGCGATAGTTATACCGATTAGGCGGAAATTTGATGAAGAGGTAGCTTAGAACCGGGAGAAGGACACCGGGTACATTTTATCCTTTACAACAGCGAGGAAACTAGGAAAAACGAAATTTTAATTTTTCCCATACAAACTAAACAGGCGGAACGAAGTTCGCTGGAACAGCTAGTACCACCTTAAAACGTCTGCGTGTACAAGGCATTTCTCCGAATTTCTACAATTGATTTTGATAATCACCTTGGAGGTTAATCGCTTTCATTTTAGAAGTTATCAGATTTTTTCAGCGAATTGACCATTACTCACTTAAAACGTTTTTACTTGATGACGTCAACTCTGAGAGGTTATAAAATTAGCATAAATAAAATATAGCGATAAGTAAATTACAGTGGTCGAATTTTCGTGGCCTTGCCTTCGTGAATTGAACGCAGAGCTTTCACAAGAAGAAACTCCGTCTACTCTAATTTACATTTATTCGTGAAAATATTTTTCTACTAGCTGTTTATCCGACACCGTCAATATAGAATAGTCAGTATTTCACATCATACAACCAGGGCTTCAAATCCGGTATTTTTGAGAACCGGTAGTAACGACCTAGGAGCAATACCTTTACCAATGTAGTTACCTGTACTGTTAGAACCGGTACTAGATTTGGTACCGGTACTGGTTCAATAATACCGGTACCGGTTATTTCTTCAATCAAAGATATCTTCTTGACAGATTTTAATAATAACGACACTTAAAAACGAAAATTAGCAACGGCTCTCTTGTATTAATGGGATACTGTACTGTACTTTATTCAGTACAGGGATTTATTGGTATTAGTACAGATATTAGATAGGTACGGTATCGGGGCAGCACCGGTATTCGGTGTACAGGTACCACTTTGAAGCGGTATCGAAGTGACAAGAACCGCTAAATACTGGTACAGAACCTGTTTTTTTGTATCGGTTCCAAGGCTTGCATACGCCATACAAACTTTCATCCTCAATTAGTCCTTCAAGGGTTGAATTTTGAAATAATTAAGAATAGTAGAAATTTAAAAGTAAAAACCGACATTAACTATTTCATTAGGTACCAATTGTCAAGATTTGATCACTCTTTTTTCGTAAGATAGCAAATGATTCCGAAATGATCCCACATAAATTTCATCAACATCCTGCTAGTAGTTTTTGAGTTTAATGCATAAACTTTTCGTTAACGTTGACGACCTTATAATTTATGATAAAATTAATATGGCACCACCTCGGAATCCTGACTTAAGTTTCTCATAAAAGAACCATCAAAATCGTTTGGCTTTTGACCGAGTAATCGTTTGACAAACATTTAAAAAACATGAAATATAATTAAGAACCTCATCTTTTTTTTTTAAATCGATTAAATAAAGAAGAATAATGTGTTTGAACGTGGTTTTAACTATATACTTATCGAATTTCATTAAAATGTGGCCAGTGCCGACATAACAGACAGACTTGTTTATAAAATCATTAGCCGACCCGTCGAACTTCGTTTCTCTTGACATTACTGAAAATTCGTATCGCACAAATACCATTTGTATGGTTCAAGTGAATAAAGATTATTCTGATTCTGATTCTGATTCTCAACACGGACCGCTAGACTACAGCGGCGTACTATATATCACTTATTACGATTTCTTGATGTCAAGGCAAGGCAAAAGGTGATTAAGTGTTTACGAAGTGGTTGACCTACTCGTGTGCGTGGCCCGAATTAGGGCAACCCTCCACTATAGTATTATAAATATGTGATCAATTTAAGGTCGGTAATTTGGTATAAACGGAGACTCTTTTCCTTTTTCCCCGTGTTGGTGCGGGCTTCTTTGTAGAATAGACCATCTGCCTTCCTGTACTAGGCAGCTCGTAAAAGGCGAGCATAGGCTTCCCGTCACTAACACAGTGACATCCTACTAAGTGGTAGAATTTCGCAGCGACTCGCCCGGATTGGTACCACCGCCTTACTGATTCCTGCCGCCATAACTTCCAATGCTTGGTGTTGACGTGTTCCGGTTCGGCGGGTAATGTAGCCGGTAAACTTACTTTTGCTCGAGGTCTAACATCCTGGCCTCAGGTTGGCAACGCACCATTACTACCTTTGGTGTCTCTAGGCGGCGTGAACTTCTTACCATCAGGTAATCCGTCTGCTTGTTTGCCTACCAGTACCATAAATTTATTTCCATTACCATAAATTTATTTATGGTAATGGCATACCATAAATATATAATGTCATTTACCATAAATTTATTTATGGTAATGGCAGAGATTAGTAAATATGATTTATATTATTGCTATTAGAGAGCCATGTGCTTTCTCCATCAAAAAGTTCAAAAGATCAAGTGTATCAGGAATATTTATGTATTTAGATTTTAGAACAAATCAGTGTAAATCGCCTCTGTGGTCTAGCGGTCCGGGTGTTGGACTTTACTGCATTAGGTCTCGGGTTCGATTCCCGGGTCGGGCAAAAGAAGGAAAGTGTGGTTTTTCCAATTATCTAATAAAAAAAATGTTGCTCGGGATTAGATGTGTGCCCGGTTGGCGATAGGCTTGCCACCAATCGCATTGTGCGACTTAGTGTCTACGGCTAATCGTGGGTGCCCTGGTTGTGCCTCTGCCTACCGCTTAAGAGATATGGGCGTGAAGATACTTTTATATTTAATTTCATCAAAAAGCGGTTTAACTAACAAAGCACATAGACAAAATCTCGCATTTATAAGATTAGTATGGGTATTTATTTGACACATCCAATTAAAAGATCTTTATTTGTAAAACGACACATTGACATCGATAGGTTTGAGGTAAATTAATTTGACCTCATGAATTAATTGGACCTCAAGAAGTCAAGACCAACAACTGGACCACTAGACCACAGAGGCTATGCTAATAATTATAGCCTGAATTCAAAATTCAATCATAGGTTCCTATTTTTCCAAAAAACTACAATGGGGATAAAAGTTTGTACAAAATCGTAAGTATTTAACTCTGACGAAGTCGCAGTTAAACAGTTAGCTATAAATAAAAAGAATACTTTAATTATCTTTTATCTGATAAACAATTTTCGTAGCAACAGCGTAGCGCTCTCATGCTACGCCATAATGTAGCACACAAAACCGTACAGTTATTATCATAAATGTAATAATATTAACTACACGTATTATTTTTATCTAATACGAATAATAAATTTATTTTGTCTTACTGGTCTTACCGAAAGGCATGAATGAATGAGTGAATGAATGAATATACTTTTTTATGCATTAAAATTTAAAAATAATAAACACTTTCACTTATAATATTTCACTTAGGGGCACAAAGGTGGTCTTATCATTTAGTGGGAAATATGCTTATAGATCATAAAATAAAAAATACTGGGTGCTTACTATATCATACGATATAGTAATAATAATAAATATAGTTGTAATAATAATATAGTAATAATAATGATTGGTGTTGTTCAATGGCTCTTGAAGATCATTTAAAGCTAATTTATCTATCTTTTTTATATTATATGTCAGTTAACAAGCAGACTGCTTGATGGTAAGAGATAATCGTGGTATAGGCACCAATGATCGACGCTGACGCTGACGCTGTCCTGTGGCCGGGATGTTGGGCCAATAATTGTGTAAGTTTACCAGCTACCGTACCCTCCGGACCGGAACATGACAAAGTCAGAATGACGACAAGAATAGGTAAGACGGTTGATCCTCACCCTTACCTTTTCTGATAAGCAGCTCGTGCCTATCAGATAGGGTAAGTATAAGTCTATTTCTCACTAATACTGTAAATATGTATATGCCATGTGCCGCCTTAAGGTTCACCATTGTTATAATCAATAAGTAAGTTTTACGTAAGAGATTAAGTTTTTGTTTTATGTTAATGTCGGGATGTGACGACTTCATCGCCTGCTGGTGGTAATCTAGCAGGTTAGGACATTTCATTATTTGCCTTGTCTTATTAGGAGAGCTGTCTTCAACTTGCACACATTAATATCACCGCCTTACCTCGCGCCATAATGTCAATGTTTGCCATTGCCGTGTTCCAAGATGAACGTGTTTGCCTGTGGACATGGCAATTAGATAAGACGCACCAGTAACATCTATGTTGTCTACAAGCAAAGAAAGTCCCTCACTACCAGAAAAGAGCCATTTGTTTGCTTATACTATAAAAAAGCCGCAGATAAGCGATTATCTTACTTAGTGTCAATGAGGTGTGTATCTGGAAATCTTTTTATTTAACCCCCCCCCCCGGTTTTTAACCCCCGGTGTTATAAGTTTGACGTGTCTGTCTGTCTGTGGCATCATAACTTCCAAACGGATGCAGTGATTTCAATTCAGTTTTTTAAATAAAAGTAACTTATGTGCGAGTGTTCTTAGACTTGTTTCATGAAAATCGGTTGAGCCGCTTAAAAGTTGTGGGGGTGAAAGTGGGGAGATTAACAGGTTTTTTCACTTTTTAAAGGGAAATTAAGTTTAGGGTTTTTTTTAATTTTAAATTTAATAGTTATTATTAACACTATTAAAATAATTATAACTTAATTTCAGTGTTTACATTATAGGGAAGTGACCATCTCTTACTATTTCTGAGTTTGCTACTCTGCTATGCTATTCAATCCTAAATTTAAAAACTTTCAATAATCCTCGTCATATCCTATAACGGCCAATATTAATAATCAATCCTAATCCAAAACTCGCTGTACAAGATTGATATTTTGATCCATTTTTATGTTATCGCTTGCCAATAATATGTCTGTGCACAGGATAAATATGGGAGTGAGGTATAGGATAGGCTGGCGGATACGCAGCTATCAAGATTGCTTGAAATCCATTAGATTGAGATACATTATTAACTAAATAGCTTCTTAAACTTCTGTTAGGTTCTTAACTTTCTCGGTCATGTCAGTGTTTAAACAAAAATGCGTTTAAACAAAGACAGTCAGACATACAGACATAGTCGCGTTAAACTTACCCCCTTTTTTATGTCTGGGTTTAAAAAAGCAAACAACACGTTTTTATTGCTACAATAAAAATAGTTGATATGTGCCCTAGAATTTAGTTTGTAAACATGGCATTTTTATATCACTGTAATGTGGAAGTTAATTGCCTGGTATATATGGTGTACGAGGAAATCATTTCCAATTAGTTTATAGTTTATACTTCTTTAGTAATACCCGCGGCTTTACCTGTACTAAAATTAAATAGTATTGAAGTTCAGCTTTTCAACTATGATTATTCTCACAATTATTATTTAACTAGCTGTTGCCAGAGGCTTTGCCTGCGTGCTTAATTGTTCCACAGGAACACTTTTCGGGATTAAAACCATCCTAAGTGTTAAGTGCCAAATTTCATGAACACAAACTTTCGCATTTATAATATTAATAGAATTTTCATTGGATTTCGATTATGGATTAGATTTTCAGTTGGTTATCCGTTCAACTAAAATTGTGCCTACGCGCACATAAGTTACTCTTTGATTAGAAGTTAAAACTAACTTTGGTAACCTACTAATCAAATTACGATAGTAAAAGTCCATTGCGTCAGCTATCAAACAAAAAGATACACCTCGAATTCGGTCAATCTGTTCAAAAGTTATGATGCTACAGACAAACACATACACACAAACTTATAACAACCCTCTTTTCCGTCGCGGTTTACAAATGTAACACATCAAACGAATTAGAAATACCTAGTCTAAATTTATGTTTTTTCTTCATATTGTTATCAAATATCTTAAAAATAGTTCAAAGCTTTTCAAAGCAAACATCCCTCGTTTTTCGTCAGGGGTTGATAATGAAGTTGGTTTTCATCGTCAATTTTCTATCAGAAATAAACTTCTTAACCGCCAGCTTTATCACAATTTTATTTTAACCATTTACAAATACATTAAACAAATGAAATAATTTCTATTAAAGAAAATTAAAATGCTTAAGACTTATATTTGAATGCGAAGAAAACCAAATTAATGGTATTTGAAAGAGATGTGGCTAGAACAGATGGCTAGAGAAGAGTTGTAGTTGATAATGTAGTACTGTAACAAGTGAATTTAATTATATATCTTGGTTGTGCTTCTAGCAGGGATTGAAGGTACACCGCGGATGTAGAAAGGAGTGTGTGTACAGGTAATAGTATAAATGGAGCGTTGGGTGAGCTATTTCAAAGCGAGGTTTTGAGTCAAAGGGCTAGACTTGCTTTGCATAATTCTGGGCCTATCCAAACCTAACCTAACCTAACTCTCGCTTCCATACAATAACGTTACGACGTTATTGTATGGAAGCGAGAGTTAGGTATGTCAGAAAAAGCATTAGTGTAGAATAAATGTGGCCAAAATGAGAAAGTTGCAAAAAACCTACGATGTATAACTCACCGACCGCATTCGTAGCGGTTCAGATCCGAGAAGAGTAGGATTAATGGTAAGTGTTGGTGTTAAAATGAAAAAGGGCATTCTTAAAAGGTTCGGTCATGTGGAAAGAATTGCAGATGAAAGTAGGACAAAGCAGATATTGCCAATGTGGATGGATGTAGCTACCCGGGGTGACCTAGGTAGACATTCCATGATCAAATCGCTCCGGTATTATCCGAGGTTGGTATCATAATTCTTCGAAACCGGCGTGTTAGTATGAAAAGAGTAATTACTGTGAAGGAAGCCAGAAAGATCAACAAGGAACGTGAGATTTGGCAATCGATACTCTCTGCCTACCACGTAATCGGTTTGACGTGAAGATATGTGTGTGTATGTGTATTTAAGAACAATATTTCAGTTTTAAAGTTTATAGTAGACATAAAATGTTTGAAGAACTACCACATTTATTTCGTATTAATCCAATCCTATTATTTCTATCGTGTATTTAGATCTATTATTTAAAACTATAATAGAATTGATATGCATGGTTTTCCTTGTTTTTTTATCCAACAGTAAAAAAGTAAAGTTTTTATCATTTTTTTCATTTGGTGACACAATAATACAGGTAATACTGCCACCTTGGTCAAAGAAAATCATTTGTATCGTCAACTAACAACGCGTCGAGGTCGGTAAATGATGGTTAACCAGCTTTTATGTTCATGGATGACTTTAATTGCCACTTACTATTGGAAGGGGCTTTAATGCGACTTTTGCATGTGGATTTGACTTTGTATAAACACACATGAAAAAATGTTATGTTTACGCAAAAGTAATGTACTAGGTCGTGGAAGTGGCGAACGTCGTTTTGAAAAGGGAAAACCCTGTATAGATCCCTAAACAAATTACGTAAATTGAATCTAAACCCAAAGTAGCTTCCGTTACGGGTTTTAGTCAACGATACTAAAACATAGAAATATTTAAACAAACTAGCGGTCGCTCGTTGGTTGAAATTCGACCATAATAAATTGTAATATCTTGTTGATAAGAAATAAGCTTTTATTTTGCTAATTCCGCATGGGCAGTGTAACTGTTCCTCCGTTTCCCCGTAATGGTCTAGGCTCCTTTGTAGAACAGACTATCTACTTTCCTGTACTAGGCAGCTCGTAAAAAGGCGAGCATAGGCTTATCATCACTAACACCGTGACATCTGGCTAGGTGGTAGAGTTTCGCAGCGACTCGCCCGGATTGGTACCACCGCCTTACCTATTCCTGCCGCCATAACGTCATGACGTGTTTCGGTTCGGAGGGTAGGGTAGCCGGTAAACTTACTTTTGCTCGAGGCCTAACTTCCTGACCTCAGGTTGGCAACGCACCAATAACATCTTTGGTGTCTTTAGGCGGCGTGAATTTCTTACTAGACTTAATAGACTTGAGAATTACTATTCAAGACGTAGTGAGGAAGCCCAAACACGATAGGATAATGTTGGTAATTTTAGGAGATACCATGGCCACCATCCGGTCCTATCAACAGATCAGCTCCATGTTTTTTCATTTTAATCTGATTTTTTTAATTGAATCTAACCTAGAGTGGGAGTGGGAGTGGGTAACATAATCTAATCTAGAGTGGGATTGAAAGAAAGTGTTGGTGTTAAAATGCGAAAGGGCATACTCCGCTGGTTCGCTCATGTGAAAAGAATGACAGATAAAAGATTGACAAAGCAGATATACAATGCGAATGTGGATGGATGTAGGTACCCGGGGAGACCAAGGCTGACATTTCACGATCAGATCAATCGGACATTATCCGAGGGTGGTGTCAAGAGTCTCCGAAACCGGCGTGTTTGTATGAAAAGGGTAATGAATGTGAAGGAAGACAGACAGGTTTGTCAGGATCTTGAGGTCTGGCACTCGATACTCTCTGCCTACCCCGTAAGAGACTTGGCGTGAAGATATGTATGTATGTATGTGTATGAATCTAACCCCAAAGTAATCAAATTATATGCTTGTGTTATGGGTGTTAGTCAACGATACTAATAGATAGAAATACATAAATAGATACCAGAATAAATTTAATAAACACCCAGACCCGGAAATGCAAACATCTAAATGTTCATCACACAATTACCTGCCCACGTCGGGAATCGAAACCGACCTTCGTGTTTGATCGGTGTAGTTAGGCGTGTACGCTAGCCACTCGACCAACGAGGCGGTCAAACAAATCCATTCAAAATTTCAGCTCAATTGCTAGCCTGGAAGTGAATTTAATTCAACTTGGACAAACATACATACATTACAAGTAAAATACAAGATTGTAAAAGTAAGCTGCAAGGTTACTGTCAAGATTTATTGTGACCTTTGTAAGTGACTTGACACAGAAACAAAAGTAGGATTTAAAAATGGAAGAATAAATTGAAATGCAAATATGTTTGTTTATAGACCTAATATATTTTATGAAGTTGCAACTACATTTCTTAGAGAAAATGTTTTAAAAACTATTCGAAAAACCTTTCTTTAAATGTCAAATTTTTTACCTACTTTGCGGCTATAAATCATACTCTGATATTTTTTAAGATAATAAAGCGCAGTAAAAGTGCAAAAACGGCTACTAATATTTTATTGAGTATTTTTTATTGGGTTATATTTTTTATTGGTTGGGTTATATCGCCTCTGTGGTCTAGCGGTTCAGTTATTGGACTTGACTGCTTGAGGTCCTAGGTACGAATCCCGGGTCGGGCAACATAAAAAATTGGATTTTTCCAATTTTCTAATAAAAAAAAACGTTGCTCGGGATTGGAAATGTGCCCGGTTGGCAATAGGCTTGCCACCTATCACATTTTTGGACTTAGTGTCTTTGGCTAGTCGTGGGTGCCCTGGTTTTGGCTATGCCTACCCCTTCGGGGATATGGGCGTGAAGATACTTTTTTACTTTAAAAAAAAAATAACTGAGAAAATAAAGAAACATTGAAACGATAAATAATTACATAAACTACACTAGAACAATATGCACCTACGAACAAAAAAACGAATATATAACAAAAATGACCATAAAAGTACGTGTACTTTGGAATTCACTTAAATATATGAAACACATTCATCAAAATCTGTAATAGAATAAGTAAATAGCAAAAATAACCATAAACATACATACGTATACTTAAGAATTGGCTTACATATATAAGAATCATAAATGAGATAATGATTCCACAACACTTATTAAATAATAATTATTGTCAGAAGAAATTTCTTAAAAAAAAATTAATTTAATTTAGATAAGTCTGATAGTAAGCAATATCCTTGCATATTTAAAGTTGTTAAAAACTATTTTTTTATACATAAAATAAAAATAAATAAAATTCATCTTAGGATTCTCTTTTTAGGCTAAGAAGTAAGACATTTTTTATTTTTTGATATTGTTCCAAGGAGACAAAAATAAATAACAATAAAATAATTCCCTGGACAAATTACGTAAATTGAATCTAACCCCAAAGTAATCATGTATTATTATGCTTGTGTTATGGGTGTTAGTCAACGATAATGATACACAGTACTTAAATAGACATAGAAATAAATGACAAACATTAGAGCCAGAAATAAAGACATCAGTGTTAATCACCGAAGGCCTGCCACCGATGGGAAAAGAATCCGAGGCTCGCGAGTGGTCGATAAAAGAAAGTATGTACGCCAACCCTTCAACCAATGAGGTGGTCAAAATTTAATTTATCTTTTAGTTAACCAGTCTCTGTTTTAAAAACCTTATTTTGATTGATTTTCTAAGGTCACTCAAGGATTTCCTTTTTATATAACTAACAATTTAAGAACACGCAATATAAAAAAAGTTAATTCTATATAAATACTAGCTGACCCCGCAGACGTTGTTCTGCTATATTTTTAATGTGATTTATTTAAAAAAATTGGGGTGAGTCACCCTTATCACTTAGGGGTATGAAAAAT
>NJDC01002510.1:10812-27059 GCA_002245475.1 Calephelis virginiensis
GAGAATTTTATATATAAGATAAGATAATCCATAATTGAGTTCAGTGGTGCGAAAGACTACACTTATGTTAGTATTTGTACCGTCATAAACAATTTAGTCCTATTTATTGTCAGTTTGCAAGATGTTGTAAGATAAATAGAATATTAAAAAGTATAGTAAAGTATCTATAAATTTTAAAGAAAGAAAAAAATTCCCCCTGTAAGGATTAATATAGGATAGGTGGCGGGTAGAATAAAATTATTCATATGTATAACGTCGGTACATGAATTAAACCAGTACAAATTTCACCGTGTAGTTTGATTGTCGTTCCGCTGTTGCAGCTGACGACGATCGGGATAAAATTTAGATATTTTAAGGAAAGAAGTGCTAGTGAGGATGCCGATCGGTAAATTACCTTTAATGTGAATTCCAAACAGTGGCCAGAGTATATACGACAAGTCGAACAATTTATTTTGTTAAACGAAATAAAGGACGACTTATGTGTGCCGTTGTTAATTACGGTAGTGGGGGAGGCTACGTACTCATTGATGTCCGATCTGTGTTCTCCTGTTCACCCGGAAAAAAAAACTTTGAGGAGTTAGTGCAGTTAGTGACTTCTCATTTCGAACCTCAGCGATCAGAGATCACTGAACGCCACCTATTTCGATTACGTAGACGTATATAATGGCCATAACTTATAAGAAAAATGGAAGTTATGGCCATTATAAATGTGAATTTCATTTGTAATGATGAACTCATTTGGTGGGTACTCAGAATTGTGTATCTATAGGACTAACTACCCGCGTTAACGGGTTAGAAAGGAATTAAAAATTTCGCCACGGGACTTGAATCCTCAGAAGCTCAATTGGTTAGAGCATTCGTCGGCTTGAGACGAAAGGTTATAGGTTCAAATCCTGTCTGGGGCGAAATTTTTTCTTTCTTTAAAATTTATAGAAATTTACCCTAAGCACAGGGCAAGTGTTAAAATAAAAATACGTTATAGTAAAGTATATTCACGTTTATATTCACGAAGAGGTAGGCAGAGGCAAAACCAGGCATCCATGACTAGCTGAAGATACTAAGTCCCACAATGTGATAGTTGGCAAGTCTATCGCCAACCGGGCACATACTTGTAACCAATCTCGGGCAACGTTATTTTTATTAGAAAATAAACATTTTCTAATTTTTTTTCTTGAACGAACCAGGGATCGTAACCGGGACCTCAAGAACCGCTAGACAACAGATGCGAATGCATATAACATATTAATTTCAAAATAATTGTGAAACATCTATTTATACATTTTATTAACGCTTGTTGCCTTGGATTTGAAGAATATAAAGCCAACAAAGCAGCTTATAAGAAGTGAACGAGAGTTTGGCACTAACGACGTAACTAATAGCGATTTCAGACGGCTGTAATAGTGCCTTCCGTAAATAGACCGTTGATTTAACCCAAATTAAAAAAAAATGGAAAGATGGAAACTTTCCTTTAAGGTTTCCTTTAATGGACGGCGTGTTTACAGCCGTCTAGAAGCCCAATAAAAACCGTATTAATAGTTTGCCTTTAATATCTCTTTAATTAATTAACTAGCTGCTACCTGCGGCTTCGCCCGCGTTTTCACAGAAACCCGGTGTGCGATCGGGATTAAAAATAGCCTATTTGTTAATCCAGGTCACAATCTATCTGTCTTCCAAATTTCAGACAAATCCGTTCAGCCATTCGAGCGTGAAAGAGTAACAAACATCCATACATACATACTTACAAACTTTCGCATTTATAATATTAATAGGAAATAGGATATTTAAGACATTCCATATAAAATGAATAATACGTAAAATGAAAAACACTTATCGAAATAAAATTAGTTAAAATGTTCATAAATTGCTTTTTATTTTTCCCTGAGAGTAGGATAGCCGGTAGACTTGCACAATAGGCTTGACATTCAGGCTAAACATTCTATGATATCTAGAGGCCACGGTTGTCTTTTATCGTCAGGAGAGTTACGTGCTTCTTCACTAACTTCTCACATTAAAAAAATATTAAAAAACTTCACTGAGTCTCAGACTTGAGAGGGGTCTATTATTACGGGCTATCATGATAGGGCTACGACGCGGTGGGTGATTTCTTGGTACCTATAATTTTTGTTATACCTGCCACCATTATGTAAGTGTTCGTCATTATCGTGTTTCGTTTTGGATGGCCTAATGTCCCAGTGCCAGGTTGAAAAATTGACCTTTATGTCTATAGTCTATTAACAAAACAAACACAAGTTGGAAATTTAGACAAAACTATATTAAAAAATATTGTCGCATGCTTTTATTTCTAAGAGTAGCAGTAGCAAATAAATAATTTCCATTTTAGGAGATCTCATAGGAGAATGTTGGTAATTTTAAAAGTTGCCTCCTTCCAGTTTCGTCATCAGCATCATGGTCAGTTTAATTTTTAAACTAAATTTACAACGATTCCAACCAAACAAAATAAGCATTTTGCAAGTTACATAAAAAATAATTTCTACACTTTTAAAATTTATAATTGTGAATTTCATTTTAATAATCCCTCTGTGGTCTAGCGATCCAGGTGTTGGACTTGACTTCATGAGGTGCTGGCTTCGATTTTCGGGTCGGGCACCAAAAAAGATGTCTTTTCCAATTTTCTATCAAAAAAAATGCTTGTAAAAATATCTACACGTTTGAAGCTTATAATTGTGAATTTAATTCTAATAAACAAAAAAAAATGCAATTTTCCATTTACAATGGTGCCGATTCCCTTGGTACAAACTAGTCTAAACTAACCTAAAATTAGATTTAGAGCTGTCTAATCACGTTTGGTATTCTGCTGTACACATCTAAACTAAAACGACAAAGACATTAAATTTATACAGCCATGTCTTTATTTATTTATTAAAAACTGACGTCGGAAGTCGAAAACAAAGTCAGGTTGAATTTCATTTTCAATAAAACTTGTTTACAGATAAGAAAATATATAATTGTATCTTAAAATACTACTCATTTTCAAGTATTTTCTTTTTCATTCTCACTCGGACGCATTGTCGATAATGGTATGTAAAGCGTGTGTAAATACAGGGACATCACTATCTATTCAATTTATTACCGTCTTAGTACTGTCAAATTAGAAAGAAATTTTAGAACTATGGTGACAACGGAATACCATTTGTCTAAAAATAAGCTAATATTAGAAAATTTTTAAGTTAGTTTAGCTTTAGCGGTGTCACAACAAAATCGGCACCAATATGAAGATAATAAAAGCGTGTTAGTAATTACTACTATATTATTTGTTCAACGAATTCTCATTTGACATGGTAATGCATGACAACATTTTATTTTTCTTATAATAAAGAACGATAGGTAGGGTACTGGTAGATTTGCACTTTAGGCCAAACACCCCAGACTTAAGACGGTACGCACCTATAACATCTATGGTATCTATAGGCTTCAGTTGTTATTTTATATCAGGAGAGATTATTTATTCCATAAAAAATACCCATGATTGCTAATGCAATCGGCTCCCCACATAAAATTTAAAATAAAATATAAAATTCTCGTGTCACGGTGTGCGTGATTAAAACCGTGGCTTGAATTTGAATTTAAAAACTCCTCCGAAACGGCTTGACCGATTCTCATGAAATTTTATGAGCATATTGAGTAAGTCTAAGAATCAGAAAAAATCTGTTTTTCAAACCCCTAAGTGACAAGGGTGACTCGCCCCATTTTTTTTACTAAACTGACATCAAAAATATAGCAGAACAACGTCTGCCGGGTCAGCTAGTTTATAAACATAAATTACATTCAAAAAATTTTGGAAGAGATAAAGTGTTGTGCGAATTATATAGTGACCAAGTGTGAAATAATACATATTGAAAGAACTTCACTTTACTTCAGATTCATATTCTATTGGATTATGACCTTTTTAAAAAAAATGTTATGTCGGTCAAGCTATTTTCGTTGTAAAAACTAATTTTTGTCTGTCTCCAGAAAAGCTTCTCCTTTTCTGGAGACAGACAAAAATTAGTTTTCTTAATTCAACTGCACGTTTTTATATGTTTGTTACGCAATTATCAGGCCGACACCCAACCGATTTTGATGGTGTTTTTTTAGAAAGACTGGTCATGATTCCGAGGTGGTTTCGTATTAGTTTTATCATGACCCAACGCTCAGCGCTTGATTATTCGTATTTTGATTCCAATTTTTAAATATAATAGAAGCAAAACATATCACAGATCTCAAACGTAAAATGTATTTGAATATGTCGGTAACAATATTGCAGTCGAAAACTAGATTATAGTATTTTTCGTAGCATCTGCTACGTTGAGATCAAGCTTGCAGCTACGATTTAATACAGCGCTTACACTGCTAACTTTTTGTACACAGCTAAATCTATCTATCTTTTTCTATCTATGTACATAAAAATCAATTGGTGTTCGTTAGTCTCGCTAAAACTCGAAGACGGCTGAACCGATTTGGCTCATTTTGTTTTAAATTATTTGTTCAAGTACAGGGAAGGTTTGAATGGGAAAACTGCGAGGAAACTAGGAAAAATAACATTTTCATTTTCGCATACAAATTGAACGGGTGGGATGAAGTTCGCTGGGATAGCTAGTGTTGAAATTACCAACACGTGATATTAAAACATGCAACTTAACCACATAAAACATATTAGATAAAAAATCTACTGTTACTTTATAATATAATTTTGACCGCCTCGTTGGTCGAGTGGCTAGCGTACACGCCTAACTACATCGACTTACCGCGAGACTCGGGTTCGATTCCTGACGGGGGCAGACATTTGTGTGATGAAAATTTCGATGTCTACATTTCCGGGTCTGGGTGTTTATTAAATTTATTCTGGTATCTATTTAAGTATTTCTATGTATTAGAATCGTTGACTAACCCATAACACAAGTATATAATTTGCTTACTTTGGGGTTAGATTTAATTTGTGGTAGTTGTCCAGGGATATTTATTTATTTATTTAATGGTAATGATGCGTACATTATTTTAAAAGTTGTAAGATGAGATTGATATAGCCTTTGTGGTCTAGCGGTCCAGTTGTTGAACTTAACTGAATGAAATCCCGTGTTAGGTTCTCTGGTTGGACATCAAAAAGTAAATTTGGTTTTTCCAATTTTCTAATAAAAAAAGAAACGTTGCTTTGGATCAGATATGCTCCACAACGTGATAGGCTTGCTCACGTTGTGGGACTTAAGATCTTCGGCTAGTCGTGGGTGCCCTGGTTCTGCCTCTGCCTACCTCTTCGGGGATATGGGCGTGAAGATACTAAGATGAGAAATGAATCTAAACAATTACGCTTTTACGACACCATGTTTTTTAAAGTCATCTATACAAAGAGTTGGGTTACTATAATACTAATATTGGTTATTTAGTGCTAAGATTGATAAGATGAATCTTAAAATACCATAATATTTCAAATCTGTCTAACAGTTTCTCAATATTACTGATAATATAAAATAATCTAATTCCAAGGTAAGCAAGTTCCTGTTTGTGTGTTATTAAATGATCTAATACATATAAATACTTTAGTAGGTACAGAAATAAACATCCAGACCCAGAAATACACACATAGATGTTTATCACACAAACAAATACCTCGGAAATCGAACCTTGGCCCCAAGATTTGTTTGTGGAGCTAGATGTATACGCTAACCTTTCCGCCAATGGGTTTACTTTTCGTAGAATACAGTAAACATACAAAAGATAACCCTAAAAAACATAACCCAATAGCCAGAGGGTATAATATGTTACCGTTGCTTAGTTCAAAATATTGAAAACAATTTAGACGCTAAATCAATAATGAAGTTTACGAAACTTGTGTTGATTTCTAGTTTATGTTTTGTAATGTTTTTCTTTTTTTAAAAAGAGTTTTGTTAGATTCCATAATTAAGTATTTGATGTATCTAAACATATCATTCCTAAATCTAAGAATAAAAACAAATCTAATATCCTGTTTTTTTGGAATTTTCTAAAGCCAAAATATAGCATAAGTTTCAACAGCAATTGTTTTTATTTTTTATTTTAATAAATTAATAAATAAACTTGTTTATTTAAAGTTAGATCAAGGAAGCATTAACTAGAATAAAAGCTCCTAAATGTATTCGACAGTATTTTGACGTAAACTTTATTTAAAATAGACACAAGGCAATATCTAAGACATCAAAAGTTTTGCATGTGTTTTTACAAGTTATGTAGGTATTTTCAAGTTTAAATTTTTTAATAAAATGGACACACCTGGTATATCCTCAGTCATGGTGGTAGCTTATCTTTCACGTGTTAAGTGCTTGCCATGTCGGATCGACCGGGACGGCCGCGCACCGACAACTGACCGTTGGCCATGTGCCACCCTCTTTACCACCACTTTATACGAGACACAACTATGTGTTACTAGAAAAGGCTTTCTCATTGATTTTTTCCCTTTCATCTTAACCTCAGGAAAACTTTTTTCCGCGAAATTAAGTTTTGGGCATCCGCGGAAAGATAAATATTTAGTACAGGATTTGAACTCGTACTATTCGATTAACGTCAGACGGAGGGTATGGGTTCAAATCCTGTTAAAGGTAAAATTGTTGCTCAAAAAAAATTTTGTATAAGGAAAGTGTTAAAATTAAATTCTCAAATGAAATATGCCTATGATTTATTCTACGAACATTTGCATTTTGGTAGGTTTGGGCATTTTTTTTCTTCTAATTTTTTTCTCGCACATTTATGTAATTTAGTGATAGATACATTTTTTGTACCAAATTGTATAAATATTATAAATATGTTTGTTATAGGTTTTTAAGAAACGATATAATTTAATATATTATAATACACATGTAAGTACAATACATTAAATAAAATTAAAAAAAATACAAGATTAAAAAAGGGCCTTTGTTAGAGTAATACGTACGTGGTGACCAAATAATTTTTAAAAATCTCAACCTTAAAAAAAATATTATTATCACTCCCGTATCACAAAAGAGGGAAACAGATGGGACGCCGTGTTGGAACGGGCTTATTTGCATACTATTATGCCATCTGCCTTCCTGCCAGGCAGCTCGTAAAAGGCGAGCATAGGCTTTCCGTCACTAATATTGTGACATCTGACTAGGTGGTAGAGTTTCGCAGCGACTCGCCCGGATTGGTACCACCGCCTCACCTATTCTTGGCGCCCTAACATTAGTGCTTGCCGTGGATTTGACAGTTGGCAACGTGAATTTCTTACCATCAAATCCATCTACTTGTTTGCCTTCCAATTTCACAACAAAAGAGGTATAACCAATGCACCCAGCTGCAGCTGTAGCTGAAAGTACTTCAAGTCCCAAAATGTGATAGGTGGCAAACATAGCATCAATCCAGTCCTAGGAAACAATGTTTTTGTTACAAAATTGAAATACATTTCTGGTAAATTCAAATAAAATTAGTAAATCCTTTTTAGGTCAATGTTATGCACTTCTACAATAAGCTACCCAGTGTTATTAGAGATCTACATTTAAATAAGTTTAAAAATGTATAAAAGCAAAATTATGTAAGAAAGGCTATTTTATTATAAGGTCTCAGAGTATTTGGAAGATGAACATGGTTGGGGATAGAGGTTTTAAACTCGCACTGCAATTTGTAATGTGATTTGTTGTACCTTTTATTTAAGTTAAAATTAGATTGTATTTTTTTTTATCTAGTTTATAATGTTACTATTAGTACTGAAAAAAAGACGAGCCCGCTGAGTTTCTTTGAGATCTTCTCAGTGCGTGGCCGAGATTCCGATCCGGTGGTAGTTAAAAAAAATGTCGGCGCGCAAAAGTACCACTTATATGGTTCAAGTGAATAAAGTTTTTGCTGATTCTGGAAATTGAACCCGGGACCCCGTATAGTTAACGCCAACATCGGTCCACTAGACCACAAAGGCGATGTTTTAAATATAGGCAGTTACCACTAGTTAACCTACTAAATACTGTTATCGATGGAGGTACAGTCATTGACATAAGTCGCGGCACTGACCTTGACTTTATCGTCCATAGTGCATCAAAAATTACAATATATCGATTACTAGACACGAAACTTATAGTGACGACGGAAAGCTGTGGGATGTCGCGAAAATTGTTACAATTTTGACACTATCATATCCAAATATAAATATAATTATAAATAAAAAAAATTAAATAGCATCCGACAAAACCTATCTTTAAATTGTAGCTAAGAACTACCTCGAGTACTTTCGAATAGTCGCATCGGATTCACTGTATTTGTTTAGGGTATTTCTCATGCTACAAACAGACACACACAGACATGTCAAACTTTTTTTGACAAGGGTTAGAAACATTTTCGAAGCTTTTGTTTAATTTATACTTAGAATGCGTGAATTTATTAAATTACAGCGTAATAAATGTAAAAAGAATCAATTTGTAAGGTTTTGTAAGCCTGTTCGAAACTTTCATTCTGCGAAGAAGAATACAGGTGTTTGCCATTATGTATATTCACTTTCCAATTTAAAGTTAGTCTATTTTTTTTGTAAGTCAGTAGTCATAGATATATTCCTTTCATACTACACTTTTTTTGTATTTTTTTTCTGCCAGCTTAACTTCAATAATATTTGTTGTACAGATACTATTTAACGGCTATTTCTTGTCTATGCAGTTTTTTTCATAACGTGATAGGCATATGATATATTTATACAATGGGCGGGAAAGGCCTCATGAGCTACCACTTTTATAAGTGTTAAATTATGTTACCTTTCGCTGTTTAGATTATAACAGTGAGGTATACGTAAAACACGTATCTTCACGTCCATATCCCCTAAGAGGTTGGCAGAGGCACAACCAGGGCACCCACGACTAGCCGAAGACATTAAGTCCCACAATGTGATAGGTGGCAAGCCTAGCGCCAACGGGGCACATGTCCTGTCTCGGGCAAGGTTACTTTTTAATAGAAAATTGTAATTACGTATTTTCTATTTTTTTCTTGCTGACCCGGGGATCGAACTTAGGACGACCACGACGTACCCCTAAACCACAAACGCGATAATATAACAAGGCAACAAGTATATAAATAGGTACATAAATCGGTAAAGTGGACTTTTTTATCCGATATAAGGTTATTTTTGTGATCGATTAATTCATATAAGATGCGGATATTACTTTTTATCACTAATCGATTAATCTACTGTACGTCACTAAGTGATTAAATTAGTATTAGGAATGATTACTAAGGACTCAATGTAAGCTTTTATAAATAACCTTGGTTTTTTTAAAACTTCGTAATTTCATTTTTATTACTTGTTTAAACGTATAACGGTAATTAAAGGTAAGAATACGTAAACTTTACTTGTTGTCTAACGGTTTTCCTAGTTACTTAAATAGAGGGCAGGTGCTGTTAGGCGAGTATCGGTAAGATTGTTACTAGCACCATGCTCACGATAGCAGAGTTTTACATGTTCATGGCACTATAACTTTAGTGTTCGCCACTGCCATGTTTCGGTTTAGAGAAAAGGGTAGCATATTAATCCCCTTTGACCATTCACAATAGGACACTAACCATCTAATTAAAAACATAGACTAAAGTGCTCAAAGGTTTAAGTTGAAATTATAGTCTGTATTACAGTGTAAAAAACACCATAATGTCAACTTAAATTTGCGTCTTATCAATTATAATCACAGATTAAAGTACTTTAAGTTTCAACACGGTATTACAGTTTATGTCATTGTGTTACAGACTATTATATCAATTTAATTTTACTATTAGTTTAGTGGACTAATACTAAAAGGTAAGCCTGCTCCTGCTCAATGTTAATTAATAAATAAGTATGTCATTGTGTTACAGACTATTATATCAATTTAATTTTACTATTAGTTTAGTGGACTAATACTAAAAGGTAAGCCTGCTCCTGCTCAATGTTAATTAATAAATAAGTAATTATATAATAAATAAATATCCCTAGAGTTACACAAATTGAATCTTACCCCAAAGTAAGCAAATTTCATGATTGTGTTATGGGTGTTAGTCAACGATCCTAATACATAGAAATACTTAAATAGAAAAAAAAAGTATTTTCACGCCCATATCCCTCATGAGTTATCACTTTTATAAGTGTTAAATTATATTACCTTTCGGTGTTTAGATTATAACAGTGAGGTATACGTAAAACAAGTATCTTCACGCCCATATCCCCGAAGAGGTAGGCAGAGGTACAACCAAGGCACCCACGACTAGCCGAAGATACTAAGTCCCACAATGTGATAGGTGGCAAGCCTATCGCCAACCGGGCACAATTCCAATCCCGACCAACATTTTTTTTATTAGAAAATTAGAAAAATCCAATTTTCTTTTTGTTGGCCGACCCGGGATTCGAACTCATGCAGTCAAGTCCAACATCCTGACCGCTAGACCACAAGGGCGATAAAACTACCTAACTTAATAGATACCATAATAAATTTAATAAACACCCAGATCCAGAAATGCAGACATTTAAATGTTCATCACATAAATGCCTGCCCCCATCGGGAATCGAACCCGAGCCTCGCGATTGGTCGACTTAGGTGTGTACGCTAGCCACTCTACCAACGAGGAGGTCAATTATATGAATAGTTTGTAAAACTATTGTTGCAAAAAAATATAGAATAAATAAAGAAACCCGTATCCCCATACCATTTGCTCAAAGTGTTAAAGAGACAGAATGAAAGTACGAGAAGCATACCTATATGAGAGAACTAAAATGGTAAAGAGAAATGGAATATCAGATGAACTTAGATGTAATAATTAGATAAAGCTGAATACCATCACAATCTGCAAATCCTTGCATCATACAGAGACAAACTGTAAAAAAACCTGCTCCTGCAGTCTTTATTGCACTGTGGTGCAGAGTACAATATCAATTTTACTGTGCTCTTACTTTAGTCTTTATTTACTAAGGTGACGGTTTGAAAATGTTTTTATAAATGTCCGGTTCCTATATTGAAGAAACGTGTCGTTTCGACAACGGATGGTAGTATTTTGTACGATTATTAAGATTGCTAATAACGGTTACTATTTTTTGACAATTAACTCTAAATATGAGTAACGCTTCGTTACTATTGTGCTTCCTACGAATGGTTTAACTTACAGATTACGTTTCGTCAATTATAGAAACCGGGCATAAGACAGGGAAGGTAGGAGTAGTCATTTGTAAAGTATCAACCTGGCGACGTACTTACATTTGTTACTTCAGGAAATTTGTCTAATTACTTTTTAATAGTATAAAAATCATGTAAATACTAAAACAAAAAAGAATCAGAATCTAAAATTAAACTTACAGGTCATATTGCAGTTTGATGTTAAAACATTTCGCGGTTATGTGCAGCAATGTTGAATCATAATGCAGAAGGAACGTACGTGTGCTTCGCGATATACTTTAGTGAATAGAATAATGCATTGTAGAAGTCGTGAAATGTATGACAGTGACAGTGTTCAAACTTATTTGTTTTCTTTCCGGCTTCGAACTTGACTTCGTGAGGTCCCGGGTTCGATCCCTGGGTCGGACAACAAAAAGAAATAGGAAATAAGTATTTTCAATTTTCTAATAAAAATAATGTTGTCTGGGATTGGATATGTGTCTAGTTGGCGATGGGCTTGCCACCTATCACGTTGTGGGATTTAGTGTCTTCGGCTAGTCGTTGGTGCCCTGGTTGTGCCTCTTCCTACGTCTTCTTGGATATGATCGTGAAGATACTTTTTTATAGATGTTTAAAGTTTGGCAGTTAGAGAATTCTGAACTGAACGCTTAGGTGATAAAATATATAAAAAATTGAAGATTTTATGTATTTTACAAATTTAAGTGAATTCGTGTATGTACTTATGTATGGTTTTAATAATATTAACTATTTATTCTTTTTAATTTTGATATCAATCAACTAAAGTGTAATATGTATATACATGTCTCCAATCTCTCTACAATTTTCATGTATTGTTATTATATTTTTAATATGGGTTTCATGCTTCTTTAAATTAATTTTCTCTATTATTAAATATTTCTGAACCCCCCAATAATTTCAACTATGACAACTAGTTGACTGGTAGAGAATTTTATTTGGCATTTAATGATCCTTTATAAAGTTTAGCGCATAAAATTAAATTAATTTATATAAATAAAAATATAAATTAATTTCTAAACACACTAAGGCCGTTTTTTTCAAAGTGTAAATATAAAATCAACTTACTTTTATAATGCTTATGCTTTACTGATCAGTACAAGTTTATATAATGGTATGAGACATTTACTTTAACTACTGTATTAAAAAAATACAGCGTTTATTTAACAACGAAAGCATTAAAATAGGCAATATTTTTATATAAATTTCTTAACGCCCGTATCTATGAAGAGGTAAGCAGATAACCAAGGCACCCGCGACTAGCTGAAGATACGGAGTCCCACAGTGAAGGTGATAAATCTATTGCCAACCGGCCGCATATCCAAGTCACAGGCAATGTTGTTTTAATTAGAAAAATGATAAATCTTAAATTTTTCATATTACTTGACTTTACTTCTCTAACATAGGCATTCTTTTATTTTCAGTGTTAGCGTGGAGGAGGTTTAAAAATATTCATTTACTTAAATTGGTACTTAAAATTTGAACGTCCCATTGGTCGAAGAGTTAGCAAGTCTCACGCTGCTGATTTTTAACAAGGGTCGGGTTTGTTCCAAATAGACGTATATGATGAATATGTTTGATATTTTCCATCGTCGGCCCTTAGTAAAACTCCCAAATATTCATATATTTAAATAAAAAAAACACTTGCAATCACTTGTAATTAAAAAAAAATTAATTTATTATTTTATAAATAGCCTAACGCTTTCGCTTATAACCGCATCATCAGGGCTAAAACTTAAAGATAAGTTAAAGGCAGCTCGTAAAAGGCGAGCATAGGCTTATCGTCACTAACACCGTGACATCCTACTAGGTGGTAGAGTTTCGCAGCGACTGGCTCGGATTGGTATCAGAGCCTTACCTATTCCTGCCGCCATAACGTCATGACATTTTCCGGTTTGGAGGGTGCATGCCTCAGGTTGGCAACGCACCATTTATCACCTTTGATGTCTCTAAGCGGCGTGAATTTCTTACCATCAGGGAATCCGTCCGCTTGTTTGCCTTCGATTATCATAAAAATAAAAAAATGTTAAGAGATTAAGCCCGATGATGCTGTATAAGCGAAACCGGTAGGCTATTTACAAAATAATAACTAACAATAAATTATACATAAAAGACTACAAATATTTTTACATTTAAAGATATGAGTATATGATGAATTTAGATTCTTGAAGTTGCCCGGCAAGTCATGAAAGGTGGGCTTCTGTTTAAACAGTTTCATTACCAACAAGCTATAACAACCGCTAATGGTAGAGTACAATGAAGCGACACACGTCTACACGTTCACGCGCAATGCGGTGCTTAAGGGAAATGTGGATTCATAGTCGGAGTATGTGTTTGTACATGAGCTAAATTCAAGAACAATGTATCAGTAACTTTCCTCTGTTATTTTTTTGTTATTTGTAGATGTGAAAAGTTAAAAAGAAGGTGGAGAAAGGTAAATAAAGGAAAAGAAAAGGTAAATAAACTAATTAAAAATTTCGCCAAAGGATTTGTGTCCTCAGTTCAAATGGTTCGGGAATTCGTCAGTTTGAGACGAAAGGGTACAGTTCAATTAATACTGTCTGGGGTAATTTTTTTCCTTTCTTTAAAATTTGTAGTATATATTTCTTTTTCGTACCCAATGTCTTTCATTTTATTATTACAGCTTCATTTTTAGAGCTGGCTGAAAGAAATATCTGCAGATCGACACTTATTCTGATAGAGACGTTATGATTTTTTTTCTCAATATGTTATTTTACAAATAGTATTTTTGATTTAAAGGAAATTATAAATGAACATTTAAATTTGAGACTATATCCAAGGTTTCAATCGTGATATCGTATAATTAATGATCGTAATGTTTCGAGTCCAAGAACCTGCCGAATTAAAAGCTTGCGTGTGGAGTTCAAATGCCAACGCTCTAAACTCTTGAAGATATTTATTCTGAAGCATGTTGTAGAAACAATTTACCATTATGTATTTTCTTCTAAATAATTTCATATATAAAATAATTTGTATAAAAATTTACATTCCATTAAAAATCTGGGACGCTTTTAATCCCAGAACATTTATATTGAATTCTTGTTCACTTCCCTGTTAAGGTATACGTTGTAGACTTATTTTGATAGTATTTTTTAAGAAAGTTATTGGTTCTACTTAAACTCCCTACAATATTTCAACCATGGGGGTTAAAATGGTTCAGTATGTCGTAAATGTGCTATATTTATAGCATTTATTAACCTCTCTACAAAGAGGTCATCAATCAATTTGTATTTTTGTTACATAATTGCTCCGTCAATAGCTAACAGTTTTTGATGTTTTTGAAGTTATACTTCTTTTGGCGCGATTGGAAAAAATGATGCGAGTGAATTTTGACGATGCGCGGGCACACCGACAGATAAATGTGACAGTCTGAAGTTAGTTGCTACCGACAGAAAAAAGCAACATCCTGAAGTTAGTTGCGAACCTTTTTATTATTTATTTTAAGATAAAAGTGCCATTTTCGAATAATTTATGTAATTAACCTAGTAAGAAACATCAATTTAAAGTTAACACGCAAAATTGTAACATAATAAATTACATAATATAACTACGCAGTTTCTGTGACCTTCATTTACTGGGCTAAAGCTATAAATCGGTAAATTGCCTAAGCAATTATTTAGCCGATTAAACTTACATTAATTAAGGCAAACACAGCCCACCCTTCTGACTACATGTGTAGCAGAGCCTTCTTACCTGGTTGTATAAGGGTTCCTGCCCATAGACTATATGTACGAGCGATAATCGGGCAGTAGACATACTAGTACATTTATGCCTCTCAGGTATCTATATTTTATAGGACGCATTTCTTATCGTTGTTCCCTTTTGACATTTCACTATTAAATCGCTCGGACATTATCCGAAGGTGCTGTCAAGAGTCTTCGAAACTGACGTGTTTGTATAAAAATGGTTATGAATGTGGAGGAAACCAGGCAGGTTTGAAAGGATCGTGAGGTTCGGCACTTGATACTCTCTGCCTACCCTGCAGGGGGGGGAAGATATGTATGTATGTTGCCTTTTAGGCACACAGATTTTTAGACTTCATAGCCTTATATTATCAGGACTTTTTTATATTTGATATTTTCCATCATCGGCTCTTGGTAAAACTTCAAAATATTCATATTTTTAAACAAAGAATCACTTGTTGTTTAAGTTTTAGCTCTGATGATGCTGTATAAGCGAAACCGGTAGGCTATTTACAAAATAATAAATTGGTCCAAATTAGACCCTAATAAATTTTAATATCTTGTTGATAAGAACGCCATCTTCATTTCTCAAGACCAACTACTTTATTTCCAAACTTTTTAGTGCGCCATCTGTGATCTTTTATCGTTACCATCAATATATTTGTTTGTGTGTGTTAAATGCAAGGTAGTGTGGGTAATGTTTTATTTATTGATTTAATGTACTTTATAAGTATTATTGTTAAAAAATATTAGCGTTCTGCACTTCTCCTACACATGTTCTTGTGCCAAATTTCATACTCTTCCGTTCACGCAATTTTCGTAAAAAGGGGTCCAAAGTTTTGGCATCACGTATTAATATATAGATAAATGATACTTAAAACAGTACAAGTGTTGCTTTATTTAAAAATATGAGCATTTTTTTAGTTAACACTAGTTGAAACGATAGACTTTGTCTTGTCCTATGAATAGTGATTTTTCAGTAATTAATACAACAAAAAAATAATAAGCAAAATTGCTCCATTTGTTCATTTGTAATGTATTTCAAATACTTTAAAGACGTCTGTTGTGAAACCACTATTTAAAAAGGGGACCAATGTGACATAAATAATTACAGACCCTAATTCCCGTTATATTGAAAATGTTTGAAAAGGCAATGTTTGAAAGAATGTATTCTTTTCTAACTAGCCAAAACATTATTTCATCTAATCAACATGGATTTAGAAAAAAAAGTTCTACAACATCAGCTTGCTTTAATGTAGTTAAAACTGTAACTCATTACCTAAATAATAAATCAAATGTATACGCCATCTTTTGTTGACATGAGCAAAGCAATTGACTATCTAGATCATGGTAGACTTTTAAATAAAACGGAAAGATATGGAATAAGAGGTGTAGCTAGCAAATGGTACAAAGCTATTTAGTAGATCGAAAG
>NJDC01002510.1:34252-50028 GCA_002245475.1 Calephelis virginiensis
AGTGGCTCGCAAAGTACCGTTGTTGAAGAAAGAACATAGAAATGCTTGTTTGGCGTTTGCACGTAAATATGGACATTGGACCTACGCCCAATGGCAACATGTATTATTCTTTGACGAGACGAAGGTTAATTTGATTTCTTCAGATGGAAGGCGTCCAGTAAAGCGGAAATATATCCAAGATGCACAATAAAGCAGGTGAAACATGGCGGTGGAAACATTAAAATGTGCGGTACATTTTCTGGACGTGGAGTGGGACCTGTGAGGAAAGTTCAGGGTAACTTAGACCAACATCAATACAATGCAATATTGGAAGAAACGATGCTTCCCTATGCTCACGAGCATCTCCCTATTATATGGACGATTCAGCATGATAACGACCCGAAACATACCGCCCGTTCAGTCAAGTCGTTTCTTACCAGTCAGTCACTATCGGTGCTAGATTGGCCAGCAAATAGCCCGGACCTTAACTCAATCGAGCACCTTTGGCCTTTGGAAATCAATAGGGTTTTATTAGTACATTTAATTAGTTGACCACGACTGTGTGTATATATATATATATATTTAATGATATTGGAAGGCAAACAAGCAGACGGATTTCCTGATGGTAAGAAATTCACACCGCCTAGAGACACCAAAGGTGGTAATGGTGCGTTGCCAAACTGAGGCCGGAATGTTAGGCCTTGAGCAAAAGTAAGTTTGCCGGCTACTTTACCCTCCAAACCGAAATACGTCATGACGTTATGGCGGCAGGAATAGGTAAGGCGGTGGTACCAATCCTGGTAAGTCGCTGCGAAACTCTACCACCTAGTCAGATGTCACGGACGGTAAGCCTATGCTCGCCTTTTACGAGCTGCCTGACAGGAAAGCAGTTGATCTATTCTGCAAAGGAGTCCGGATCAACACGGGGATAATATACCGCCTTATTTTTTTCAAGTTTGTAAAACTTTGTCTATGTAACTTGGCGCTCACAGTTTTTACTCTTACTACTATTTATTTTAAGGTTGAATTTGGCTTAAAGCTGTATATTGACTAGTGTTGTTTGTTGTTTGTGTGCGGTTGCCATGGCAACGGTATCAGGGCATCTCACGCTTGGTCAAGTGATCCGAACCTCGAACTTCGTGCTTCGGTCGATGAACTAGTATTTTACAGCGTTCAATTTTTTATATCGTGTTTGGAGGCCTTTAATGTGCCAATTGCGTACTTAATTAGGTATGTTATAAATAAAAGAAAATATATGGTAAGGTTTATAATAATTATATTAAATCTTTGACTGATGTACAAGTTATTACCCGCGCCTGTGCCCCTGTGATATTATTCATTTTTTTCTAGTAATGGATGATATTTTTACGTCTAAGTATTTAGTTTGTAAAATAGTTAATTAGATAACATTGCTAAGATATATTTGATATTTTACAATCGACTTACAATTTAACATTTTAATCAAAAATATTACCTAAATAAGGTAAGTTTTAGCCCTGATAATGACGATTAAAGTGAAACTGATAGTCCATTTATAAATAACTAGCTGCTACCTGCGGCTTCGCCCGCGTTTTCATAGAAACCTGGTGTGCGATCGGGATTAAAAATAGCCTTAATGTTAATCCAGGTCACAATCTATCTGTCTTCCAAATTTCAGACAAATCCGTTCAGCTATTCGAGCGTGAAAGAGTAACAAACATCCATACATCCATACTTACAAACTTCGCATTTATAATATTAATAGGATAAATTATACGTGAAACAATATTTAAGTGTTTCTTCATTTAAAAATATAAGTTGCTTAGATACCTTATTCTTTAATGAATGGAAATTTTCTAATCTAGTCAAGCATGTTTTCTTATGAAATATAAACTTACAAGCAGTCATACGGAATTACGAGTACATACCAGAACCACACCCTAATTAAACGAATTAAAATTTAACCATATTAACAATTGTAACATGCATATTATCTATCTATCTGTTATATAAGACAAACACAGTTTACAAAAAGAATACGATTGTTTTAATGTCGATTTCGTCACAGACAAAAAAAGGAATTATAATTCGTTCGCCGCTCACGGGAACGCATGCGCATTAGGGTAACCAGCGAAACGCCACTATCGGATGCAATGAATTCGGATGCGGGAATAAAGAAATGCAATCCGAGCGGCGGCTCATTATCGCCCCTCTCCCCGCACCCTTTACACGACCAGCGGTCACTAAGAGGCGATCCTAGGGATGCAGATAATATGCATGTTTCACAATTAATTATTTAATAGGCTAGGCTAGGTAGGATTTAAAATCGTATTATATTTTAATGTGGTTTTGTTTATCGGATTATAACAAATTTGTAGTCTAGTTTAAGCGGTAAGTCGAAACGAAGTTTCAAACTTAGCAAATCTACACAAATTTCATACAGAAAATTAGTGATGTAGCTAATTCCCTTGATTTGCTACGTTCGAAATTCCGTTTCGATTTCTTCGTACGGAATTATTCCGAACTTATATGGCTGTCTCAATAAACTGGCGTTAGTACTTTATGGTTTACTGTTTTACCAGTACGTGGTTCCGTGATCACGTGGGCAACTACTAGTTTAATGACATACAGGGTAATACAGGTACAAATAGGGTACCATGTATACTTGCAGGGCTCCAACCCTTCAGCTGATTGGAGACGCAAAATTGGCATGTTTTCATTAGCAAACATCAAATTACTTATATTGATGAGGCAAAGCGCGTCACGTCGGCGGATTTTCATATTTGGTACGAGAGAGTAGTAGTAGTAGTAGTAGTAGTAGAGTAAAAAGAAGAGTTGAAACTCTACATCAAAATCGTCACGTACGGAAAGTGGCGCCTCTGGTAGTAATCACACAAAACTTTAGCATTAAAATATAATTAGCAGTTCTATTCACACCAATAATATCATTTTTAAATCCCCACCGCAAAAAGAGGGGTGTTATAAGTTTGACGTGTCTGTGTGTGGCATTGTAGACAGCGGATGGGCGGATTTTGTTGCGTTTTTTGTTTCAAAGCTGACGTTATCGAGATGATTCTTAGCTATACTTTACGGAGATCTGTCCAGGTGGTCAAGGTCATCAGTTCATTTGTATCTTTTTCGTAAGCATCGGCATGGATATAAAACGGACTATGAGTATTTATTTCACTTTCAAGCAAACGTGAGACCTAATAGACCTAACTCTAAAGAGTGCTGGTACAATGAAGCAGGTCTGATGATGGAGGTCGAAGATAGGAGATGTAACCCTGCAATGCTGCTACTGGGAAACCCATCGAGTTTGAACTCACTTGATTTGCTTTAACTAGATCTGCTCATATTTTTTGATGACGAGGACTTAGCGACAAGGACCTGATGATTGAACTAGGAGGTGGCTAAAGGATCAAAGTTTAAAAGTTACGGTATTTTGTTTTGTAATCTTTGCAGTTCATCTAAAACACAAACTTCAGAATTGTCGTAATCGAGATGATTCTTGGCTACGTTACATATAGGTTTGTCAGGGTTCATTGGTTTTTTAAATTTTAGATAATATATTAGGGATCCGTAGGCTGTAGCCGAAGGCCAAAAAACGGAGCCCTAATAGGTCCGTCATGACTGTTTGTCTGGTCGTCCGTACGATAACAACTATACTATTGAAACTTGATAAGTAGACGTATCTGTGAACCACATTAAGATTTTCACACAAAAATAGAAAAAAAATAGATAATAAATTCAATTTTTATGATACCTGGATACGTATAGGATATCTACAGGTCTTCAAAAATGAGATTTAGGTTTCTAATATCGTTTTTTTCGAAGTTTGTACGATAGCCACTTTCAAGGTGGTAAAATTTGTGATACCCCCTATGTGTAACTTTGAAAATAAGAATAATTGGTTTGAACGAGATTTTGTAAGTAGACTTTTTAGTATTTATGAATAGTAAAGCTTATTAACTTTAATACGTATTATGTTACTTACTGCTACGCAACTCTATATGGGCGAGTTCGACTTCACTTGGCCATTTTTTACTCTCCTCTTTAGGCACTGTAGCCGCATCGGAGGCTAGTGCTACGCGCGGAATTTTAGTGCGATTCGGCACAGCATAGTCTGCGTTGCTCCTTACAAAATGTATAAAAGCAGTCTAGGTCCGAATGTGCAGGATTTTTAAAACTATATTTACTAATAGTTGTGATTATTATTATAATACGTGCTGTTGCCCGAGGAGTCACCCTTGGTTATAAAGTTTATTCGCTCTCATAAGAAAGCCACTGATATTTAGTTACCAAATTTTGTTGGAGTCGGGATGTGATGACCCTATATCATCTGCTCGTATTTTGATAATTTAGGACTCCTGGTGGCAAGAGACGACAGTGAGCTATAGACATCATAGGTGTTGTAGGTGCGTTGTTGTCATGTAGCAGGGATATTAGACATTATGCAAGTCTGCCGGCTATCCTACCCCCTGATCGACATGGTAGAGTTATTATGGCGACAGGAATTGGAAAAGCGGTGGATCCCTAGCTGGGAAAGTTATTGCACAGAAGTCTACTACCCATTGGTCTTATTGGTAGTATGCTAATTAAACTGTGCTTGCCTCTTACGCGCCACTTGTAAGGAATGCAGATGTTCTTTTATAGTCAGCGGACCCAGACCAGCACGGGGCCAAAATTATTTTCTCCTGCATTCTTATTCATCACCAACAGCAGCAATCACGCATGACGCTGATGATAAGCGCTGGTAAGGATGCTAGGAACAACAATTAACAACGATATTTCAGCCTATGCAACTAGGCCGAAATATCGACAAATAAAATAAAAAGAGTATCCCGTATAAAAATAATTAAAAATGTTAATTATTATTTGATATGTTAGAGCTACTGAGCTGCTGGGACCTAATCGAATTAGACTATGAATTTTAAAATTACTACTGAAAATAAGGCAAATTCTCAATACCTTAACTTCAAACTTCTTTTCCTTCCTTCAGTTTTTGGCATTTACGTTAGTATTTTGGCATTAGTTATTTATATTTTCATCAAATTCACCAAAATCGGTATTCAATTATAATTAGTCACAAAAAAAAGTCAATTATAATTAGTCACAAGTCGTCAATAAGTCATGTCATGTATTGGGTAAAGCGGTGGCCTCATTACTCAAGCTTATGTAGTGAGATTTGACGTCAATATGGAAATACACGATAGGTACGCTAATTTCTTCATAATTATTTCATTTTTGCACTTTCACTGAACAAAATGCCACCAAAATTGACTAATTTCACTCATATAAACACGAAATTCAATAATTATGAAAAAACTTTGACCATATTTTCTCTTGATGGCGCCAAAACCCTCAACTTTAAACTTCAAAGAATTAAGAAAATGTACTATTTGTGTTGTCTCTACTCTTCTGTAGATGTTGTATCAATGCCATACAAACTGAAATTCACAATCGAATGCGAAAAAACTCACACTAGGCATAGGTACTAAAATCACCAATGAAAGGTATTAAAGCCCGGCGAAGTTGTAAAAAGCGCGAGGTTGGCAACACATTAGTCATTAAAAAAAAAGGTAATTTATTTTTAGTGTTGCTATTCAATACTAGATGGCATTAAATCAATAAAAAAGGTTGTTTTCAAATTATTTATTTGCTTAAAATCTATTACAATGAAATAGAAATTTTAGTTCAAAGTAGCAATATTTTTTGTTCTTATTAATGTTAATGGTTTTATTCATACTCGAACTTAAAGAACATCTGTTTGAAATAAATAATTTGCGTCTAGATAATAAATATTACGTGGTAAGTATTTATTAATAGTTCGTGCAAACCAATATTTTATTTATACTTACTCATATAAAGTAGACGAAATTTAAGTAGTTATTTTTTAACTGAAAATGGATTCGTTTAAGAGAATGGCCACAAATTAGTTAGTTAAATGATGAGATTTTTACACTAAAATAGATTATCTAGAAGGTAGTTTACTACCAATATTCATAAAAATACAGAGTCATTTTTATAACTATTCTTATTTTATTTGACATTTAATTAACGTTTACGTTTCACTGTAGTCTTGAATTTATAAGATAATATTTTAAAGGAATATCGTTTGGCTTCACCAAATATTTTTAGTAAAACCCACAGGATTATTTGAACCCACAGGTTTACACCTGGCAACCCCGGCAAATAAAATGCAACCCAACTTCTAAAAATTTTTAATGTTTTCTATTTTAATATACTAACTTTACTACAAAATATGTTTAATACTATTATCGGCTAGGTGCAGATCGAATAATGTTCGGATCTTAGAGCTTTCGGAGCTTTGCAGCACAGTCGAAGTCAAGTAGCAAAATCTACTAAGATACTATGAGTAATTTTCAGTTTTTTTCAAACTGTAATTCCAAAGACCTTTGAATTTTTTTTACACCATCGCATTAGCAATTAATTATTTATGTTAAAGATGTCTAGGAGTTGTGGTAACTGTTTTCTACCACTTTGTCTAATTTCCTGTACGTTTAAAAAACAGTCATTGAGTACGAGACAAGATACATAAATAAGGTTATAATATGTATTCCTTTAAAAAATATATCACATAAATTAACAGTGGATAAAAAATAGCGGTGGTCAATAACTGTTATAACTTAATGGGGTTAAATATATTTTTTAAATATTTATATTAACTGTTAAATTAGGCAATGAATTAATAAGTGTATTTTTAATCATAGACATAGCATATGCTAAATAAAAAGAAGCTTTATACGGGGGATGTTCAAATATTTATCAGTAATAGGTTTTCTTATTTCTAGGGGTTTAAAAGAATTTCCAATTAATCTTAAATATTTTTACTATTTTTTTTAAATGCGAGGACTTAGATCTTGGCACGAACACTAAAAATTACAATGTCAAGTTCAATTAATACCTTATTTAATACAGTTTGGAACGTATTTTAGAATTACTTAGATTAGTTTTAGATAAAATGCCAATACAGCGTACGACTCAATTTCGATAATACACTTAAAGCGATGAGAATGTTAGTATTTTATTAAATATACCTTAAATTTATTATTAATATTTTTTTTAAAGTGATAAAATAACAAAAATAGTGCGCTGTTAATTTTTTAAATGCTTGCTATTGCAAGTATTGACTAGTTCTACACTATACAATTTTGTAGCGATTCAAAATATGCTTAAATTAAGGCTACATTCAAACTTGTCAAATGTTGTTTAAATACAATTATTCTGAGAATCATTTACACGATATCTTAACTTAAAAAAGAAATTATCACACAATTACTTTATTAGATCAGTATAGGAAAACTCAAAGTATGCTGATTCTATATATTATAAAGAATCTTTCCAGAATTGGTGTAAAGTTTTTTAGACAATGTTCCGTACATCTGATATAAATATACAAAAATATAGGATTTTAAACTTAAACCGTCGCGAATTAATAACATTTTTAATTATTTATACGGGATACTCACGATCTCTTTTTATTATTTTTTTTTTGAGTCCCGTCGTGACCACGGTCTATGCAACTAAGCCGAAATATCGACAAATAAAATAAAAAGGGATCGTGAGTATCCCGTATAAATAATTAAAAATGTTATACAAAAATATGTCATGATTATAAACAACTTCATAAAACAAAAGTTTCGGTTTAGGAAGAGTTTGCACTATATGTCAAAAGACAAAATAAATCATAATATTAAAAATCAAAAGTCATTTGAGTGACGATTTTCTAGCTGATATATTTTACTAGATGTTTAAAAAATGGAACACATATTTTATTTTTCAATTTTATTAATCTTTAAATGAAAAAATGATATACTTACCATTGTATATCATATATACACAACGGAAAGTATATCATTTTTACACTCTACAAAACATATTTTTCTGTATGTATGTCAACATAAAACACCGGTTTATAAAAATAAACTATAAACTTTATTATCGCTCTTAGATTATAAATCACGTATATTTTTATATGTGACACACAACCAATAAGTTTGAAAGTTTTCCATACTGTTCCAATAGAATAAATCACACATATTCAATCAAAATAATACAAAACACGGATTTTGAAATCTGATTCCAACTACTCTAGCACAAAAGAGGAGAAGAACAGAGGTAGGTGATTTATCTTATCTACGTTACGTACGGGCCCGCCTCATACTTTCGGAATACCATATAATACGGAATACTTTCAAACAATCGAAACGAAATGTTGTCCAGAGAAAATCCACACAAATTTTGTATAAAAAGCGGTTGTCTGTAAAGTCGGTTTACCGACGATAGTTGAACGTGACAAAGTCATAAGAACGGAGGCCGATTGTGCCTTTTTGTCGCTCATTCCGCGCTCTCGCTTGCACTTCAAGCCTTAAATCGCACGCCTCAGAGCAAGGTAACGCCGCATGAGTCATGTTTTTAGGAGCGTGCAGCCGGCTCCATCGAATTATAAAACGTTGTCACGTCAAAAAATTACCTAAGTGTGTGGTAAATTTATAGATTTTTATGTATCCGTTCCGTTTAAAAGTCCGTTCCGATTATTTCGTTCACAACTTAACACCTTTATGCAATCCCGTTTAGATAAATTCCGGACGGAAAATTTACTGATATATGTGGAACCAAATCTGTATATGGATTTGGTGCGTTCGAAATTGCATTTTGATTTTCCGTACGGAATTCTTTCAAATGTATGTGGCGGGACCTTCGGTCGAGACAAACGATGAGTTGGAAAATCGAAAATGTTGCTTTTAGTGTTTAATATAACACTCAACAAAATGAAATTCTCATAACTCGCACATATAAAAAAAAAACACCTAGTATACACCTAGCATACAACAGTCAAAGGGCTTTTATTTAAAAAAATTAAAGTAAGTAGATATATATGTTCAAACATCAGACGATTATTATTGACGACTAAACAATAGCGACTAAAGATCAGTTAAAAATGAGTTAATTTTATTTTTGTACTGGTATACAAAGTCTTTATTATACAAATGATACATCAACATTGTTATAATTATACTCATTATTTCAATCATCCTAATTTATTAAACAGGATTTATTAATATCCATAAGAGAACAAAATGTCGATGACAAAATATTGTTTAAATTGGTCAATATATCGCTAAAAAAGACATGACGTGTTTTACAAAGAAAGCCCTAGATTCGTTGCATTTTAGATACATAGCACACTTTCGTCCATCAATAAATATGAACAAAAGATGGCAAAAATCTTACATACAGCGAAAACAGATTCAAAGTTAAGGAACTAAGGAATACGAATCTCTTTACCAAATCCCACGCGTGGGCCTGGGTACCACCACTGGAGCAGGCGGGGGGAGCATGTCAAATTCTTCTACGATCGTCTTGGGGTGGAGGGCGCTGATGTTGTTGTTGAGCGTGTATGTCCGAGCGTGTGTTTGGACGATCGCAGGTCGGGTTTCGTTGACCAGCCACTCGTCTCGCTCCCGCAGCCTCTTGCGCCGAGATATCTGCTTGTCTCGCAGATGCTGTAGTCTCGCCAGGTGGATCTTGACCAGCTGTGGGCTTAGACCTGTCTTTCCGGAGCGAAGAAGGTTGGCGTTGTAAGTGAATGAAGCTTCAGGGTTTCGACGATTCCATTGATAGCTGAAAATGTATGATAAATATTTAGCAACTGCGCTAATATTTTAAATAATGATGTTTAAATTTAAATGTCGCTTATAAGTACTCATGAGTGGCAATGATGACAACATAAAAATCGCCTCTGTGGTCTAGCGGTCCAGCGTCGGGCAAAAAAAAATTGAAAATATGAATTTTCAATTTTCTAATAAAAAAATGACTTTGCCCGGGACTAGATATGTGCCCAGTTGGCGTTAAGCTTGCCACCTATCACGTTGCAGGACTTAGTGTCTTCGGCTAGTCATGAGTGTTTTAGTTGTGCCTCTGCCTACTCCTTGTGGGATACGGACGTGAAGATACTTACTTTATAACAAACAAGCTGGTTGTCCTGAACTTTTTTCCACAGATACCTTAGATGTTCTCTATGCATCATAAATTTCAGAAATTGTATCTAACCCTTAAGTAAGTATATTGTATGCTCGTGTTACGTGTGTTAGTCAACGATACCAGAGCCAGTAAGCTTATTCACGCCCATATCCCCTAAGGAGTAGGAAAAAATACAAACAAGGCCGTCTCTATTAGCTGAATCGCCAAACCAGGCATTTATCTATCCTAGGCCTAGTTATTTCTATTAGAAAAAGAAATAGATTTTATGAGATTTCCTCGATTAAAGATAGTCTACTTAAAATTAAAATTAAATTGAAAACCATATTCCAAAAAAACGAGAAACATTTTTAAGCTGCACTTTATATATAGACATTATTAAAAAATACAGGGACAGTAACTAATCTTATTTGTGAAAATTGTAAACAACGCACTAAATAAGCAAATATTATGTATCTGAGTGCATCGCCAAAAAACTGCTTTACAGTTTGGCGAAACTTGTGTTATCTAGATGCAAGTTATTAAAAAAAAGTCTCCGAAACTGGCGTGTTTGTATAAAAAGAGTAAGAAATGTGGAAGAAGCCAGACAAATTTGCTAGGATCGTAAGAGGGACGTGGCGTGAAAATATGTATGTATGTACGTAAATATTTATGCGTTAATATGTTTTTAGCGTACCCTGGGAATGGTCTTTTCAGTCTCCGTTGCGCGTTGTTATGCGGCCGCGATCTCTTCTTCAATTCATTTGGCCTCAAGTCATAACTCTTCAGATTGTTGTGGGTCAGTATTTGCTTCTTCGGCCCCAGTCGTAGGGGACTGGGATGAAGGTCGTACGCCTTGGGGTTCAACACGGGGTTGCTGGTGACGTCATTGGTTCGTGGGTCGTCGACTTCTCTACTAATACTTGGTGCGGTGATCTCGTTGATCTTCCCCATCCTCTGGTATCTCTTTCGGAGTTCTTTCACCCTGGACTTTGGAACCTTCTCTAGTTTGGTTTGACAGATGTATTGGCGGGGTTCGAAGCAACTCCGTGGAGCCCATCTGAAAATTACAATTAAAACAATATTAACGGTTTTAATTAAATGACTGGCTGAAGACTAGAACAGGAGCCGAGCACGTTTCATTTGATTAACAATTAAATTATTATATACAACACTAGCAGCCCTCTCCCAGCTTCGCAAGGATATAAAATATACATATAAAAAACCGCATCAAAATCCGTTGCGCAGCTTTAAAGATTTAAGCATACAAAGGGACATAGGGACAGAGGAAGTGACTTTGTGTTATACTATATTCAGTACTTTTTTAAACAATTATCTAAAAGGAAGAGGTCACATTTTCGACTTCGATTTTTTTTTCTTATGTATGTTAATCGATTTCTGAACTGAATAAACACTTTTTTTATTTGAAAGAGAGCAACTTCGAGGTGGTTTCCTTACCACTAACTTTGAAATAAATACTCATTTATAAACGATTCCAAAGAAAGAGTTCGCATTTCGACTGTATTTCGTCAAAAAGCCAAAGTTTTATTACTTTCACTTATACGCAACACTCTTTAAGCTCGACACGTCGACTTTAATTTTTCTACGTGAGCACTGTTGTAGCTTAGAACTTGTTATTGAATATATACCAATATATTTTTGACTTATTGAAACCATAGAAATAGGAATATATAAAGAAGTACAATAATATTCTATAGCGAATTTAGTTGTATATATACCGTTGGAATCGGAATCATGCATCGATATGTATCGATCGGAATCATGTATATATGAATATGTATGATATGTACTCTACTTTTTTTTAGACAGCCTTATAAGGTCAAAACTCAAAATTGCAGCCATATTTAGTAGCCAACGGCAAGCTTTTTTCGTAGGTACTTCATGTCGATACACTTAGAGGTCAATGACTGAAATTCAAAAGATTATTACAAGCCAATGAACTACATTTCTTTTTTACCTTCTTTTGATTTTTAAATATAAACGACACTCCTTAGTCCTTTCGATCGGTTTTATAACTTTTAAAACTTCAACTTAAACGAATTATAATACAACATTTGCTGCTGTCGATCGGCGTTATAACGAAGTGCAATATTGCAGTTCTCTTTTACACATTAATAACAAAAAGAGATATGTCTTCTAATTTGTGGTTTTGCAAAAACTTTAAATATTTAGTGGCTTCGATCGATTTCATAACAATATGTAATGTATGTATGTAGTATTTCAATACTCTTTCACTATTAGATTTCCAATTACTGATTTTATAAAAACGTATAACATTTGCTGCTGTCGGTTGGTCATATAACAAAATGTAATAATGTTGTTTCACTTGCACAGATGACAAACAAAAAATTTAATGGCTTCTCTTTTCTGGTTTTGCAAAAACTTATGACATTTACTGATGTCGATTGGTTTTATACCAGTAGTAATATTGCAATTTTCACAGATAAATAACAAGTGTAATTCACTCCTTATTGCCAATTACTAGGAAAAGTAATGGCCAGCCTTGTGAATGATTTATTTTCCAATTAGATTGGCAATTGAGAAAGGCGATGTAAAGCACATCTGTTCCCGTGAATTTGAATTGACGGCTGGGTCAAATGGATTGACATTTAATTTACACTCTAGTTCCACGTATTCATTCGTCAGCGTGCTATTGTCCGCCAATTGTCTGATCACATTGTTCCTTACTGTATTTGACCTCATGGGACAATCTCCTAGCTTTAAATTCACTTTTCATATTAATGGAATGAGTAAACTTCGACAAACATTACAAAGTGAATCAAATTGAATTTTGTAAATTTACAAAGTATTTCAAGTGGAATTATAAATTAATTGTAAATTTACAAATACCTATATGCAAAATTTGTCAATTTTTTGAAAAAATACAACACCGATATAGGTATTGCAATGTGAATATTCCTGGAATTATTGTATTTTTTTGCAAAAAAAACCTATACCAATTAATTGAGCGTATTTTATAATAGTTTTAAAATAAGCTTTGAGTTAAAAGTTTACAATAATATCTATTTGTGTAATTTTAAAATTATATTTGTAAAATTATAGTTTGTAAAATCATAATTTTATTTTGAGTAGGTACGTGACGACAAACTAGATTCGACAAAGATTAAAAAATGAGAAAAAAATAGTATTAGTAATATAGTAATCAAGTATATATAATATACTTATGAAGTATGTATATAATAACCAATAATAAAAACAGAAGTATTGTTTCGATTAACTTCTTTCAAAAATAAAGAAGAATCTTAATTCTTCTATTTAGGATTTCATTGCATAACCTCGAACAAAAAAGAAAAATGAATAAGATAGTAAAATTTATTCAACATACATATGGGAAAATCATATTTTATTGTAGGATAGGACTTAGTCACGAAGTATATAGGTAATATGAATGAATCCATTGCTAACCACAATGACATAAAACCTACGTGAGACAATGCCTAATAGATAGTCTAGACTATTGACTAATATTATTAGGCCATTTACACATGCCTGACGTACTAACACAGGATGTATAAGTTTTCGCTCTAATATTAGATTATGATTTTTCGATCATGAAGACTTCTTCATGATCTTCAGTCAAGGAGGGTTTCAAAAACAAAACGGAGAAGCTTCTCAACTAGATGTGTATTTTTTTTGCTCTAGTACTAAGTACAGAATCCGATATAGAGATATTATTATTCTGTTTTTATTGGAAAGAGTAGGTATACTCCCAGCGTGGTACCTATATAGCATACGTATTTAATTGTGCTTATCCGAACGTTGTAGTATGGAAGCGAGAGTTGAGTATGTCAGAAAAAGCATGGGAGTGGGATAAATTGGTCGAAATGGGAGTGCTACGAAAAATCTGTAGTGTTACGCTCGCTGACCGCACTCGTAACAGTAAGATAAGAGAAGGAGTGGGATTGAAAGAAAGTGTTGATGAATGAGAAAGGGCATGCTCCGCTGGTTCAGTCATGTGGATAGAATCACAGACTGACAATGCAGACATACAAAGCGAAACTGGATGTATGTACTTACATACATTCAGGTCAACCTAGGTTGACATTCCACTATATTAGCCAAGGGTGGAGTCAAGAGTCGCCAAAACCGGCGTGTTTGTTTGAAATGGGTAATGAATGTAGAGGAAGCCAGACAGGTCTGGCGCTTGATACTCTCTGCCTACCACGTAAGGGACTTGGCGTGAAGATATGTATGTGTGTATATTAGTAGGCCCAATTTCATTAATCCATTTAAGATAAGAGCTAAAACTTTAATTTTACTGTATACCTAGTTACTGGACAATAATTGTTATTTTTCAACAATAATTGTTAAAAATTACTTAGCAACAAATTTCTAGTAGGTTGTTTCTTCTTCTTCTTTATCTGTAGATAAGTTAATGAAATTGGCCGTTATCCTATTAATATTATAAATGAGAAAGTTAGTATATTTGTTTGTTACTCTTTCAAGCTCGAATGGCTGAACGGATTTGCCTGGAATTTGAAACACAGATACATTGTGACCTGGATTAGCATATAGGCTACTTTAAAACCCGATTGCACAACGGTTTACTCTGAAAACGCAGACATAGCCGCAGGCAACAGCTAGTAGGACAGAATACTGAAATTGAAGTCGGTTTTTTAGAATTTGATAGCACTTAATTTACATAGCTAAGTGTTTTATGAGAAACATATAATAAAAAGACAGTTTCGAGATTCATTATGTTATGTCATTGTGAATGAACCTTTATGAAAATATGCATTATTATTTAGCGGATGTGGTAATTTGTTTGGACAAGTTTATCTAACAGTTGTGCAATTTGCTTGAATAGACACATTCAAAGTTTAATAATTCACACGAAAAATATCAAACTTGTGAGCTAGTTGCAAATTTTCGAAAACCTCGATTTAATTTAAACCATGAGAGGTTCTTTATTTGAATAGATAGGTATATTAGGACGGGAGCCAAAGAAGGGATTTTGACAGTTACTTAGGCATATGGAAGATACCTTGTACCATGAAATTAAATGGAATGTATTTATTTGAGCAATGTATGTGTTAAGAAGTTGTTATAAAGATATTGAAGAATGCCAACATATTCTACTACTAAAAATGAAATAATATTTATATCACTTACTTATTACAAACAATTTTAAAGATAATTTTTTTTAAAGATAGATTATAAGTAGATAGAATTTTAATCCTATCTACTTATACTATAACCACTACTTAAAAAACTTCTTTTTACTTTAAATTTTCTATACCTTCTATATTTTATGTCTCTATAGAGGCGCGCGTGTAGGGTAGTCTGATATAATTTGGTTTATCTATTGAACGTACACTAATATATCTGTTGCGCTCGTTTATGATCAAGTAATAGCTTTTAGATACGCAACGTTGAAAGAATAAACGAGAAATATAAAAATATAAATATGACCTTACTTGTTCTCCACACTTTAATCGAAAAGTCCCCTTGATACTGTACGTCCTGAGCTTCCCTACTATAGTTATCTTGTATAACTCTTTCACACTATAGGTACAGTACTATTATTTAAATTATGCGCTTCGGCTTTACAATTTTTACTCTTTATAATTTTAATTTTTAAATTGGCTGACCTAATCTAAATTTAAATATCTATCTTTAAAATACATTCGGATTTCCGAAGCTTGACGAATATAGCCGAAGCGCATAATTGAAATAGTACTACAGTACCCGACTACTATCATCACCTCGATAATAGAACAAAATACATAACGAGTTAAGGCCCCATACTTAGTCAGCCAGAAGAGCCAATCAGCACACTCCCCCGTTCCATAATT
>NJDC01002510.1:50578-66612 GCA_002245475.1 Calephelis virginiensis
TTCCGTGTAGAAGGTACTTTCTTTAGCAGTAGGCCCCTAGAGGCGGAAGTGCCGCAGGGCTCGGTGCTCTCACCTATACTATACACCCTCTACACGAACGACGTACCCCGACCGCCGCGCGTCCACGTAGCCCTCTTCGCGGACGACACGGCTCTATATTCAACCTCCGTCGCGGTAAACACATAGGCAGCAATCTCAAAAAAGCGGCCACTCTCCTGGGCAACTGGTTCAGGAAGTGGCGTATAGAAGTGAACCCCGATAAAAGTGCAGCGGTGTACTTTAATCGAAGTGTCCTACCCGAACGGCTAAGTCCCAGGCGTAGCCCGGGCACCATCAAACTGTTCGAAAGAGCGATCCCCTGGGAAAAATCAACAAAATACCTAGGGGTCACTCTAGACAAAAATATGTCATTCGAACCGCATATTAAGCGCGTCACAAACAAGGCTAAGTTCGTACTTAGCCGTCTCTATTATCTTATTAATAAAAATAGTAAAATGTCACTTCGTAACAAAGGGACACTTTACAAAACCTGTGTTAGACCCATTTTAGCATACGGTAGCGTAGCCTTCGCGCATACGTTCCCGTCCCATCTCAATAAGCTTCAAGTAATCCAAAATAGGAAATGCGAACTGCCACGGGCGCCCCGTGGTACGTTCGCAACGAGGACCTACATCGCGACCTTGATTTACCCACTATAGTTACTTTGAAAAAACGGCTGCCCACCCGAATCCGGTGATAGCATCCGCGTTTGACTACACACCGGTCGCGAACACTCCCTCTAATGATAGAAGACCTCGCCACGTGTTATCGGATCCTCCGGACCCAATAACCGCGGCAAACGCTATTCTCCCAACTCCAAACCGGAACACGACAAATTCACATCACTTTAACATAACACTGCACCGTCGCCGCCGGTCTCGGCGACGAAGACCTCTCTTGCGCCCGGCGCCTAACGCCGAGCGACGAGCCACAAATACTCCTCCACCAAGTCCACCCAGTAACCAGAACGCAGCACCAAGTCGAGGTACGGTCTCCCAGGAGACAGTCCTTGGTGCTGGCGTTGTAGGTAACAGCCCAATCCATCTAAATAATGATGTCTCGGGCTGAGCACTCTGCCCGGCCCACAAAGTTCGGTGAAGTTGTAAAAAATCGTAAGATTAACAACAAATTAGTCATTAAAAAAAATATCATCACCTCGATGATAGAACAAAATACATAACGAGTTAAGTAATGGGTGTGACATCGTGTTTTCTCGTCTTGGTTTAGTTTCCCTTTGTATAACAGAACATCTTACTCCCTGCCCGGTCGCTCTTAAGAGGCGAGAATAGGTTAAACTGCCTTACCTATTCCTGTAGCCTTAAGTGACTTAAAACATTTTTCGGTCCGAAGGGTAGAATTACACATTTTTAAGACATTGCAATTTTGATATATTTCAAGTTCATAAGAGCCGCTTGGTTATATGAACCTAAATAGAAGCTAATTCCAAATTAATCAATTTAACTTTAATTGCAAATAAATATTATTATTAACTTAAATTTAACCGAGAAATCTGCAAGTCGCTGTAATCTTATGTTAGATAAGGTATAAATGAACTTTATTGAAGATTAAAAGAAATATAGCAATTAAATTTTATGTGTAGCTATAACATAACAATAGATGGCGTTAGTGACAAAATTGAATAAATTATATTAGTCTATGTTTCAACCAAAAAAACAGTGACTAACCTATAAAGTAACTCGGGCATCATCGCGATGCACTGGAACTGTAGCTGCTCCGGCGACAGCTTCTTCATCTTGGAGAAGGACTGATAGTGCATCTCTCGGAACTCCCCTCCCCACTTCCAGGAGCGGTCGTGGTAGTCGTAAATACCGCCTATCCATCGACTGGCTTTCACTGGAATATTATAGAAAAACCCATTAATATCGATTGTTAGGTTACTTCAATAGGGCAACCACAAAAACTTATTACTTTCATGCTTCAACATTTCTTTCGGATTGGCACCATTGCACTTTCTTTCTTGCTCAAAACCAAGCTCCGAAATAGATACCAAAAGTACAGGTTCTATACCGCAAGGTACATGACGTTTTTTAACATTTCGATACCAGGATATTCAAAGTGGGTACCTGTAACTACTCTGTATAACGGTACCGTTACGATACCGATATCTAGCAAGTACCTGTATTAATACCAATGAATGAATACCTGTACCTAATAAAGACACTTGTTAACTACAAGTGGGACGATGCTAACTTTGAATTTTATTTGACTGTATCATTTAAATCAGTCGAGTAGGAACAGAGATATTTTCGACAGAAGAAAAAAATATTGCGTAATATATTTTCTGGTGCCGGTAATATTGTCAAGTACCGGTATAAAACCCTTAAACCAATAGTACTAAGTTTGGTACCGGTACAAACAGTACAGGTAACACTTTTATCACTGGTTTTGCTCCAAGACCATAATTATCTGCTGGTGATGAGGCATCGTCGAGAGGGATTTAGTGTTCTTTGTGGTGAGTTCTTCAAGAAAGTATGCGACGGACGTAAGAAGTTGGGATTGTGTCTAACTCGGACTCTATTCGTGGTCTGATTGCGGAGGTGAGTGGTGAGAATTTTTGAAGGGCTTATCAGTTCCAGTGCAACTTGAAAGATGAAATTCATTTGCATTTTATTAATGATCAAGGCATGTATTAAAAAGTAGAGTTGATTCTTGTATTTAAATTTCGGGGCATCCATAAAACACGTAAATTGTTTAAGCCTTTTTCTTCTCACTTTGGAGACATTAAGGGTTTCTGCACATCACGTTTAAGTAAACAGTTTCTCTGTAAAATATGGCCAATTTAAACGTTGAACTATTCACGTGGTTGTACTCTACTTTTCCAGCAACATTCAATTCTAGCCTTTTTTAATTTTGAGCAATTTTCTTAAAACAAACCCAATTTATTTAGTAAATTATACACACTTTAAAAATTACAAGATGAATAAGAATAAGAAGATGCAACCCATCGACAACACAAATCTCGTGTTGTCGATGGGTTGCATCATATGACATCTCGCCAGGGGTAAAAGGTCGAAAAGTCATTAAATGCTACACGTAATTAAACAACAAATGGTTTTTCTATATAAATCGACAGTTTAAAACAATGGAACTTACCGACAGATGGCTTATTAAGGTAGGTCCTAAGGTTCCTGTCCTCCCACCTGGCTGGTACCGACAGGTTGCTGTGTAGGTCCTGAAATCAAAGAAACATTTTTCATCATTAATATCTTTAGATAGGTAAAGTTAAAGGTACTATAACTGCTAGCAGATTATATAATTAGACACTTAATTACTTTAACGACTTTAGTGTTAATTTGTCTCTTTGGTAGTCCAGCCAATTATGTTTAATTTTATACTAGTTACATATGTATGTGTAATATAAATTATATACGGAAATGGCTACAACGATTTTTTATGAAATTAAGTTAGCCAGGTTTTATTCATTTCTTCAATTATTTTTTTTATTGAAATAACTAGTTCATATTTTTTATTATTATCGTTAAGATAAAAAAATATTATACTAATTTCATCAGTACCGAAATCGAAAGCCTCGATTTACTTTGGTAGCAAAAGCAAAGTTCGATCAACCAGGTATATATCACTTAAAAGCCTAGCTGAATATGAACCCTCATCTTCCAATATGACGAGATAGGCGTATACGCTAACCTACAAGCCGAACATAAATCAGTCACCCATGTTCGTTCATGAGTCATTCGTTCACAAAGACCCTTTTATCGTTCACTATGAATGATTTTTTACAAATTAATAAATGGGCCAGTTAAATATACCTCGCTAATTCACCTTTGAAATCCGAGCCGCCGTATTTTAAAACGGATGAGTTTGTTTTGTCATAAATGAGTAAGTTACTCACTACCTTGAAATGTCAGTGTGTTTGATCAGTGTGACCGATGAGAGTAGATGGCCTACATTTTTGTAAACATCAATTTTTCTTGATTTTATTTTCAGTTTAATGTGTGCTGTGGTTTGGCTCCTCTATTTGTAGCTAGGGCTTGAATTGTTACCTACTTCTGAGATTTAAAATTGGAACGCGTCTCAGCCATTTTTATCGCCTCTTTAGTCTAGCGGTCTAGGTGTTGGATTTGACTTCATGAGGTACCGGGTTCGATTCCCGGGTCGGGCAACAAAAATGGAAATGTGATTTTTCCAATTTTCTAATAAAAAAATGTTGCTCGGGATTGGATGTGTGCCCGGTTGGCGATAGGCTTGCCACCTATCACATTGTGAGACTTAGTGTCTTTGGCTAATCGTGGGTTGTGCCTCTGACTACCTTTTTGGGGATTTGGGCGTAAAGATACTTTTATGACAGGAAAACAATAAAACTAATAACCTTACAACTAACCAACCTCGAGGCATGGGTTCGATATCCGACACGGGCAAACATATGTGTGATGCATCAACTTCGTTTGTTTATTAAATTTATACCCATTTTTTTAAAGTAAGATTTTCTACAGTCTACTGCGGAAAAACTGGAAAATCGACTCCAACTATTTTATTAAGTATCACGTGGCGATTTAATAATTATTTTTTAAAAGATAGATTATTATTCCGAGATTTTTTAATCCAACTAGTGTTTTTTGAGTATTACTCAATACACAAATGTTTGTCTATGTTGATGACCTCATTATTAAGTATAATTCAAAAACCACTAGTCGCATCATGAATAAATTAATAAGGCACCACCAATCTACCTCTACCATAGATTTACCTTTAGAAAAAATAATTATTAAACCGGTTCTTTATTGGCCGAAATAACATAATTTAATTGGAAAACACCTCTTTTTGGAGTCGGTAATAATACGAATAAGAATATTAGCCACACGGGAAACATGAATTTACATCATAAAATGTAACATTTTGTGAGCCACAAATTTTAAACAACGGTGATTAGCCGGTCAAAAGGACACATTGTTTTGTCTTAGTTTTGTGCTAATAACACAAATATTTGTATACAACAGTACCCCTTTGTACTGTTTGATTTATGACAGTATGCCCGACAACAGTCAAAGCATAATCCCAAATGTTTGTTATTAATTTGACTTTACCAATATTCAAAGGAATAATATTACATAAGGCACTTGGCTTGGAGATATGTATGTATATTACATTTTTGAGAGTTGCCACTTATATCGAATCACATTATAATTTAAAATTTTCCATAACTCCCGACAATATCTACATGTAATGTACCTAAGAATTATTACGATCTCATCAGTTTTTAAACTAAAAAATCTTATCGAAACGGGTCCATCGTTCAAATGTTATAAACCCACAGACATTCACATATACACAAAGACACGTCAACATTTTAACACCCCTCGTGAATTAGCGAAGCGTAGCGCTTTTTTTAATGTGATAGGTCAGCGAACTTTACGGGTAACATAAGCCACAAGGGTCTTCTGATGGTAAGAGACAAAAGTGGTCGATTGACACTATAGATGTTACAGGTGCGTCGCTGCCCTGCGACCGGTTTTGGGCCTATTGTCCAAGTCTACCGGCTACCCTACCCTCCGGACCGGAACATGACAGTTAATCTGGCGGCAGGAATAGGTAAGGCGGTGGATGACTCTACCAACATTAAAAAAGGTTAAAGTTCCTAGGGTTGAATTTATATACATGTTAAAGATGTATGTAAGTAATAATAAAATTATTACAATATAAATAAAAAAATGTTGAATATTACCTAATTAATTTTTATAACTATTAAAATAATGCCCACCACATTAGTAGGGAATATGTGGGTTCGAATCCCGGATCGGGCAACAAAAAAATGTGGTATTTCCAATTTTCAAATTAAAAAATTTGCTTGGGATTGGATATGTGACCGGTTGGCTTATAGGCTTGCCACCTTTCTTATTGTAGGAGTTAGAGTCTTCGGCTAGTCGTGGGCGCCCAGGTTGTGCCTCTGCCTACCCCTTCGGGGATATGGGAGTTGATATGCTTACATAATTTTGTACTATTTATAATTGTTTTTTTTAATTGTATGAAAGAATTTCCAATAAATAAATTTATAAAGAGTGTTAATATAAATTATATGAAAAAGGTTATATTATTTCTGTTTATTTTCTGATAAGACCGGTTGGAATTAATTGCTCCTTATAACAATCCCTTATGAACATACTGTATTATTACTTTACTTATTGTATACTTAATTTAAAACGAGGAAAAATGACAAGCCCTCTTAGTTTATTCTTAGTGTAAAGTCGCGTTTCGATCTGGTAGTAGATTTTTTCAGTATAACATAGACGCTTCACAAGTGCCTCTTAAAAGATTGATGTGAATAAAAACATTTTTTATATTTCTATGTATGTAATGTAATCCGTAAATAAATAATTTTCATTTCAACAACAACTACGGCTAGAGAAATCCGGAGATAAACGCCATATTTAACGACTGTCATGGAGAAATTTGAAAGAAACGTACAATGAAATTGCGGTTTTACAATTTCAGTATGAGTTATGATGAGTTTGACTATAAAATGTACCGTTAGGGAAAATGTGAATTATTTGAGGTCTGTGTCACCAGATATATTGGATATTGGACGAGACGAGACGAGACACAAATATGAAGTAAAAATTCCTAAATTTATTCACGATGTTAATAACAAACAGATTTATGTTATAAAAGTTATAATTAATCTACATTCAGTTCAGAAAACTAGAACTATAAAGAGTGTCTTTACGCCCGTATCCCCGTAACCGAAGGCAGAGGCACAATAAGGAAAATGACTTGTCAAAGACCTAAGTTTATTCGCGATTTATGTCGGTCCGGGCTCCTTTGCAGAATAGACCATCTGCCTTCCAGCTCGTAAAATGCGAGCACAGGCTTACCGTTACTAGCACCGTGACATCCTTCTAGGTAGTAGAGTTTCGCAGCGACTCACCCGGATTAGTAGTACCACCGCCCTACCTATTTCTGCCGCCATAACGTGCAATGCTTGCCGTTGTCGTGTTAAGGTTCGGAGGGTAAGGTAGCCTGTAAACTTTCCTTTACTCGAGGCCTAACATACCGGCCTTAGGTTGGCAACGCACCATTACCACCTTTGGTGTCTCTAGGCGGCGTGAATTTCTTACCATCAGTTAATCCGTCTGCTTGTTTGCCTTCCATTATCATAAAAAATATGAATATTCTAAACTATAAAAAAGTATATTCACGGCCGTACCCCGAAGGCAGAGGTACAATCAGGAAAAGTACAACTAGCCGAAAATACTGTGTCCCATAATGTGATAGGTGCCAATCCCGAGCAACATTGCTTTAGTAGAAAATTGAAAAGCATTTTTTCTTGCCAGACTGGCGAAATGAACTTGGGACCAATGAACCATAAAAAATTTATTCACATGGACCATACAAGTGGTACTTGTATGGTCCACGTGACATTTTTATAAAGTCCCATCGGACCACAATCGCGACCACATACTGAGAAGATCCGGTGAAAGAAACTCAGATTTTGTACTTTTTTTAATACTAAAAGTAACATTGTAAACTAGACAAATTACAATCTAATTTTAATGTAAATAAAAATTATTACAAAGTACAACAAATTACATTACAAATTGTAGTGCGAGATTGAAACCTCTATCCCCAAGTATGAAGTCGAATACTGGACCACTAAACCAAAGAGGCGATACCTTAAATTTAAATTTGTATTACGTTTATTAGGTATTGATTTTAAAGTGCCATGCCTCGGCAAAGTTGTTAGTCCGATGCCGCAGTCCGAAAACGTTCCATTGGTACATAGTTTTGAAAACGCATAAAAACATAATATATGTTTCACAGATTATTAAAACGAAATATTTCTAATCTTGATAATACTATTGATTTACATTGATAGTAAGAGATCCACAACATTTAGTTTCTTTGTAAGTGCACATTTCTAATACAGTGTTCCATTTTTATAATCATTCTTTTTGTGATATTGGAAACCTTTATAGAGCAAAACTCTAATATTTGAAAAAATAAAATAAGGAATTAGAAACTGAATGTGCGAAAACGAAAATGTTATTATTCTGAGCTTTGATAAATGCAGTCCTAATTGTTTTCTATTGATGACATTTAACGGAAATAGTTATTCAATTATCTTTATCATTCGTACGAAAGAGATCATAATATCCTACCTATTTATGTACGGAAATGTACTTGATAGTGAACACCACGCAGTAGGGATAAGTGGAAATGTGTTTACACTTATCTCTACCAGTAGCGATAAGTGGAAAAAAAGTTCACTCTTACATACCAGGGGGGATACGTTAGTAGGGACAAGTGGAACAGCCGAAAATGTTCTATAATGATAGGTACCTATATTATTATACTCTTTGATGATAGCTCATTTTTTTCCTTCTAGGCTATAGAGCATAGGTAAGATCAGCATTTCCAAAACAATATATCAAAGGAGATTTTAATGTACTGTAAAGAGTCGACTCGTTCGTAAAAGGTTGGCAACTAAACTATTACACCTCGGGTGTTGCACCAACTCGTCAGTGGTTTTTATCAGTTGATCAGCTTACTCGTCTATACTTCGATACTAATAATTGCGAAAGTCTGTCTTTGTATTGGTTATGTTGTCACAAATAAGCCGCTTTGCCGATTGTCATTAAATTATATAGTAAAGAAACCGATTTCAAATATACGTTTTTTTTTAAAAAAATCAATCGGCAAAGACATCAGAAAACTTTGTATGAGAATCGTTGCTATTTTATGCTGATGAAGTCTTGGGTACATACCTAGTGTACATTTAATTAGTTTGCATTTGAGGTCCGGGGTTCGATCCCCGGGTCGGCCAACAAAAAAACTAGAAAATGCATATTTTCTGATAAAAAAATAACATTGTCTGGGATTGGATATGTGCCCGGTTGGAGATACTTTTGAGAGACTAAGTGTCTTCGGTTAGTCGTGTGTGCCCCTGCCTACCCCTTCGGGGATAATTTTAAATATATCTCTAACCACTAAATATAAACTTTTACTAACTAATTAAACAAGATTTTTTTCTCAGTACACGACGAGTACTGAATACAGTTTAAGTATTGGAGTTTCTACGAAAACCCCATGTTACGTCACATTTATATCAGACTGTATGATGTCACACAGATTACACGCGATTGAGATATAAATGACACTATTTTAGCCTCATCGTGTAGTCGAGGCGTAATAAAAATGACACAATTGTTTTGTTATCTGTGGCTTAAACTATGCAAAAATTTGTTTTCTGTTTTTCCTTAAATCAAATATTTCCGCTCGCACTTGACCTACTTCCTCACATATGACTTGGAGTACAAGTTTAATCTTAAATTATCAAATAACAGTAATTAAGCGCAGTAAAACTGCAAAAACCGACTCCAACTATTCCATTGGGTCCCCGTCAAGATTAGTTTTTTTGACAGATACCAAATGATTCTGAAATGATCCAACATAAATTTCATCAACATCTTCGTATTATTAGCACAAGTTAAAAAATGGGTCAACACCAACAAGAGCACAGGTGGCAAAGTGGTGTGCAGCAATTTATCTGGGTTGGTATTCACCGCCTTCCCTATTCCTGTGGCCATAACGACTCTGTCATTTTCCGGCCCGGACGGTAAAATGGCCGGTCGACTTGCATCGACTAACATCCACGCCATAGGACAGCGACATCAGGAGATCTTTGTGCTTTTTGCTAACCTATAAAAATAGTTTTCATTTGTCTTACTAATATCATAAATGCGAAAGTTTGTGAGAATGGGTGGACATTTGTTACTCGTAGTGAAGAAACATAAAAGCTACAATTTATAAATCAATATATATATAAATTGGTACGCGGGCAAAGTGGAAAGTGGAAGCTAGTACTTAACAATGTATAAATTTTTGTCGACGACTTCATCATCTTTACAAAATTAATATGGGACCACCTCAAGATTACGACCTATCTTCTTAAAAAGAACCATAAAATCGGTTTATAATGAAGCCAAGCCAAGCAAATGAAAAAACATAATGTCGAAATGAGAATCTCCTTCTTTTTGGAGTCGATTAAAACCCAATCAAATCTGTTTCATTGGTTTTTCGGTGATCATAAAATAATTCCGTAATGAAAAACGCCAAAAGTATCCTAACAAAGGTTAATTTTGTACAAATTACGAGTTCTCCGATCTCATTTTTTTAATTTATTTGTCTTATAAAAACGACACATGTTGAATAAAACATAATACGATAGTTACTTTATTAAAGCAGCAATTTAATAGAACACATTTGACAGTTCGTTAAATTTGACATTGTGTCTTTGTAATAATTTTATTTCATTATTCTAAGTTAGTATTGCAGATTTGCTTAATATTTTCATTATAAAATATATAACATTTATTGTTATGTCAAAATAATGCATTTGTATGTTTTATTTTGACAAGCATTTATAGAGATTGACATTTGTCACATGTGATCTATCAAATTGATAATGACGTGATATTGACAGAATGCGTATCAAAGGGAGAACTGAAAGAACAGAAGAAGAAGAAGAAGAAATTGATCCTGCTTTAGTCAAATATTGTGTGTCGAATTGTGAGTCTAATGACAGGCAGAAAAAAACGAATACACAAAATAAAAAAAAAAACACAAACATGAAATAAGACTAAAATAATGAAGATATAATAACTTCCTCTGCAGCTGATATACCCTGACAGCCAAAATGATTAAAAAGTAACAAAAGGTGTAGAAAACTTGATTTAGGATCTCACACATTCCAGACGAAAATAAATCTAGAATACTAATAAACGATTAGTTTAAGAATATAGCTTCCTAATTCTTTGCGAGAAAATATAATCAAACTTCAAAACCAAGGTAACCTAAATACAGATCTAGTAACCTACAGGTGTTTTTAGTTTTCACGTGTTTTTCTTTTAGTCTACATATTACGTCATTACGATATTTCATTATATTTTTCTGTTCTCTATAGACCAACTACATTATCTCTGTATCATAATCGCCTCTGTGGTCTAGAGGCAATCGTTGGACTTCATAAAGTTCCAGGTTTGGTCCCCGGGTCAGCCAACAAAAGGAATCGTGTTTTGTCAATCTATATATAAAAAGATTCCCCAGTTCGCGTTGTCATCACGCTTGCAAGGATGAACAAGTTTTGCAAATTCTTTTTTGTTGTGTTGGTTTTTATCAGGTTTATATACAGAGAAAGCTGCAGGGCAAGTGGGAAAACCACACAAACTGTTAATAGCTTTTAATTTCGTAAGTTCGTAGGGTCGGTTAGATTTCTAATAAAAATAACGTTGCCATGTTTTGGATATATCCCCGGCCGGTGATAGGCTTGCCACATATCACATTGTGGGACTTAGTGTCTTTGACTAGCCGTGGGTGCTTAATTGTGCCTTTGCCTACATCTGCAGGGATATGGTGAGATACTTGTTTAATAGACAGTGAACAAACAGACGGTTCTACTAATGTTAAGAAACAAACCTATAGACACCGTAGATGTTTAAAGTGTATTGTGGTCGGCTTGAGTCCAAGTCTAACAAAGTCTAAGCTATTCTCCCCTCCAGATACCGTATGAAATACGAATACGTAAAGCAGTGGGTTTCTATCGGCGGAAGTACTGCACAGTACTACACCACTAGAGGCGTTGTTGATTAACACTACGTATGTTCGCTTTAATTCGCTTCGCTTCAGTCGGGTTAGGTCCACCGCCATATCGCTAAATAGTATAAAACAAAGTCGCGTTCTCTGTCCCTATGTCCCTTTGTGTGCTTAAATCTTTCAAACTACGCAACGGATTTTGATGCGTTTTTTTAATAGATAAAGTTTTTAAAGATTAAGGTTTAAGCCGCTAGGTATATATATATGTATTATGTTTGGTATTATCATGTTCCGGTGCAGAGGTCTACCCTCTGGAGCCGACAGTCTTACACATCATGTCTAACGGCTTGGTCAGAGCTTCGGACCTACATCTATAGAGTCTGTAGGCAGTTGCACTGCCATCGGGAGAGTCTTGTGCACTGTCTTATGTCACAAAAAATATTTATTTTAATTTATTAAAAATATTAATAAGTACTGTGAATTAAAGTATCTTCACGCCCATATCCCCGAAGTGGTAGACAGAGGCACAACCAAGGCACCCACGACTAGCCGAAGATACTAAGTACCACAATGTGATAGGTGGCAAGCCTATCGTCAACCGGGCACATATCCTATCCCGAGCAACATTTTTTTATTAGAAAATTGGGAAAACCCAATATTCTTTTTGTTGCCCGACCCGGGATTCGGACCCGGGACCTCATGCAGTCAAGTCCAACAACTGAACCGCTAAACCACAGAGGCTGTTATTTAAATGTTAAAATGTATATAAATAATTAATTCTAGTAACATTTTATTAAATGTTTGCACACTTCAATGTAGTAGAATATGTTGGTATACTTAAATATCTTTGTAACAACATTTTAACATATTCCGCAAATAAATAAATTTCATTTCATTTTAAAAATGCCTATTCATCCAATCTGTTGAATCTTAAAACTAGTATGTACAGAAAGATCGTTTTGTACGAACAACGAAAATATCGAACAGCTGTTCGTAATGTTCGTGTTTACAATATAACATTATGTATGCGATGAAAACACACGACGGACCGCAACAGGTGCAGTGCAGTGTTTTTATTGACCATACAGTCATATTAATGCGGAAATATCTTTTTTCAATAGCTTCAACACATACATGAATGGGCTTTCTGCGTTTACACATCCGATGTTTTGTAGTTTATGTTTGTCTCTTTTATGTTAGATAGTACAGAAAGAGCAAGTAGATACTTCTATCCAATACCAGTAGGGTTACTCTTAAGTCTCGATATCATGCGAATTGGAAAACCGCGACATAAATGCGTTTGGGAAACCACAAAGTTAGGGTTCATAAGAAAAAAAAAGAAATTATAACATATTTCCTTTTGACATTTATCTCGGTTTTGGCGCCATCGAGAGAAAAGATGGTCGAAGTTTTTTCATAATTATTGAATTTCGTGTTAATATTGAAAGAAATTCGTCAATTTTGGTGGCATTTTGTACAATTTTGTTCAGTGAAAGTGCACAAATGATATAATCATAAAGAAATTAGCGTATCGTATATTTTCTCGTTGCCGCCAAATCTCGTTACATGAGCTTGTGTAAAAAGGCCACCGCTTTACCCAAGAGCCTGACATGACTTACGACTGATGACTAATTAAAATTAATTGAAATTGATATAAAATTTGATGCAAATTTCTACTTGACTAATGGCTAAATACTAACGTGAAGGCCAAAACTTAAAGAAAGAAGAGAAGACATTTATCTCCGATTTTCATATAGTAATAAATACTTTAACAGCAATCGTTTCTAATAAGAAAAAGCTTCCGCCGTGTGCAAAAACTGTGGAAAGTATAATATGTAATAATAAAATGCGGGCTTTCAACGCAGCCATCTTTATTCATTGTATTAATGCCGCTTCTCTTCTGATTCAAGTTTTTTATTGGATATTTGTAAGATCGCATTGGATATCACCAAATCGTTTATTTTCTGTTGCGTATAATATACAAGTATACCCAGTTTTAACATAGTTATTTGTCCGGATTGGATTCACCCTACATCTTCTACTATTATGTCAATGTATTTTTATTTTAGCACTTGCCCTGTGCTTGGGATAAATTTCTATAAATTTTAAAGAAAGAAAAAATCTATAGGACATAACTACCCGCGTTAACAGGTTAGAAAGAAATTAAAAATTTCGCCACGGGACTTGAATCCTCAGTAGCTCAATTGGTTAGAGCATTCGACGGCTTGAGACGAAAGGTTATAGGTTCAGATCCTGTCTGGGGCGAATTTTATTTCTTTCTTTAAAATTTATAGAAATTTATCCCAAGCACAGGGCAAGTGCTAAAATAAAAATACGTTGCGAGAAACGAAAGTTATGGCCATTCTAAAATGTGAATTTCATCTGTAATGATGAACTCATTTGGTGGGTACTCCGAATTGTGTATCTATAGGACATAACTACCCGCGTTAACGGGTTAGAAAGGAATTAAAAATTTCGCCACAGGACTTGAAACCTCAGTAGCTCAATTGGTTAGAGCATTCGTCGGCTTGAGACGGAAGGTTACAGGTTCAAATCCTGTCATGGGCGAATTTTTTTCTTTCTTTAAAATTTATAGAAATATTATGTCAATGCTCATCATTGTTGTAATCTGGTTAAGAAAGCAGGATAGCTCGAAAACCAATGAGAAAGATTTGAACATTCAATGACATCAAGCACATTTTAGACAAACTAAATAAATTTAAACGTAAGAACACTAGTAATATAGATTTTACCAAATTCTTGAAATAAAAATTGATTAATTTTGTAATTAAAAGTCACTTAATAAAGCCCTTTGAAATAAAATTAATAATGTTGTTTGAATTTTCTAAATAATAAAAGAAGTTGCAGGTTTAAATGCATCTCCGTATTCATGGATGCATATTTCATTATGGTTCCAAATATTTTTTTTTTGTTGTTAGATTGGCAAAACTGATTTCCATTTTGGCGCGGAGTTTGAGTTGCATCAATTATTTCTATTATATCATATTTAGTGTGTATTGCGAATTGCGAAAAAAAATTGTCTTAAATTTGGCATCGCCAATATAATTTCGTGTTCGGAGTCTGACAGCGCTGAGTGTTTTGTCTCTTTCTGTTACTATGGTTTAAACTGAAAGAGTATTGAACTTAAAATTAGTTTGAGAACGAAACAAAATTTCTGCAGTTGCGTATATTTCGGATCCAAATTTATTTCTCTATTTCAAAAAATCTAATCAAACATTCGTTTAGGTTACTTCCTGAAAAGGATGATTAAGTTTCAAGGAGGTTACTTTATTGCTTTCAATAACATAACTCTTAAACCCAATTGTCTCTTAGTGAGAACAATCACCCAGTCACCCAGTTCTAATTCACTCTAATAAGTTTAACTGAGAGCGTCTACATTGTTTGAAGGCAATAAAGATTCTGCAAGCATTCGCAAATTATTTTTAGGCAACCTTGGCCTACAAATTTGAAAATGTTTAACGATTTTTACCCACACTATTAGACATATTGTTTTCCCTCTCAGTTGTTTCTTAGGTCTAATAAATTTTCAATAAATAACTTCGCACTTCGCATTTATTGTTTAGAATAAATCGTGATGCGTTTGTGGGTGTTGGTATTTAAAATATTTTATGTGAACTATAATAGTAATATACGAGCGGTTGGTATTCATGTCATTAGATGTAGTTATTTAATAAAACCAATGTTTTCACAACGTAAAAAGTTGGTTTAGTATTTTGCTTCTGTAAATCATTATCCGAAATGCCCGAACATCTATTCGGGCATTTATATCACGGTGGTATTGATGGGTAGGCATGGAGTTATGTTAGTACTGCAGGTTACACTTCTAACAGGAGTGTAACTTACAGTAGTATTGCGGCCAATATCTCGATCTGTAGATAGGTTTTAAAGTTTTGTTGCTAAGTTATTTTTTATTTAACTGATCTAAAATAGCCTATCTTTAATCACAAATAGATTATTATATATTGGGCATTGGCCGTTATAGTTTTATGGAGGTAGGACACAAAAATACCTTGACGTTTGACGTCTGTCACGGTGAAAACGACAAGAAAGTGATCGACGTCAACGTGCTTACTTTTAAAACCGGAGGTGGTAGCACGACATCACATAATCTTAAAAACATTAAAAAAGTTTCGAAGTTATCGAAGGATTTATCAATTTCTAAACTATTCAAACTCCTGGTGGTGCCTTCATCTTTATGTTCAACAAATACAAAGAAAATCGGAGACAAGAACCTTCAAAGCTCTTTGTTAAGGTCATTGGCTATATTCTTTTGCATTTATCGTGACGTTTTTGTGTTGATACCTAAGTATAATATTAATATTCCCCGTGTTGATCCGGGCTCCTTTGTAGATAGATCATCTGTCTTCCTTGCCAGGCAACTCGTAAAAGGCGAGCATAGGCTCACCGTC